>SAUE01000035.1:107777-118611 GCA_009724625.1 Deladenus siricidicola | reverse complement strand
AAACCAAAAATGCGCGATGTTTTTTGCTTTAAAAAGCATCGCGCATTTTGCGCGATGATTATTTTCTTATCAAAAATTTTTTCTTATCAAAAATCTTATCAAAACTTTTCTTCATTGAATTTTTTGAGAGGCTCGTAAAAAAAACTTTTCGCGCTTCGCGCGATTGTTAGTTCTATACATAAACTTTAAAAAATGTGACGCAAAATTTTTATCTACTCGGAAATGCGTTAATTTTCCACCCTTTTTCCAAAAAACTCGCGCTTGCGCACGAAAATTTTTTTTTGTTTACTTTTTCAATAAAAATTTTTTTTTGAAATTTTTATAGAAGTATTATACACAAAAGGAAGAGCTCGTCGAGAGCGTTCCAAAAAGATACACAGTTTTGTTCCCCGACGTCTGTGAGCCGAGATATGAGCGTTTGAAAATTTAGACCATCGCGCAAAAAAATTTTTGGACCTTTGTTCATCTTTAGTGGAGGAACATTTTAATGTTTTAAAAAAAGAACATTTTGTAAAAACTGGAAAATTTTCAAAAAATAGCGAAAAATTATTTTATTTTTTTGTAATCCGTAAATTTTCTGGAAAATGTAAAAGTTTACCCAAAAAAATTTACCCAAAAAAATGATCAAAAAAATACCCGGAAAAATTTTTTCCAACCCCATATCATCCAACTGCATACGATCCAAAAAATGTTTCGTACTTTCTCAAAAAATAAAAAAATTCATAAAAGAAACCTCTGGCTCCACTCGGGTTTGCAAGCGAAAATTTCATTTCCAAGCAAAAAATTGAAATGTTTTGGGGGAAGTTAAAAAAGCCTCTCGGGGACCCACCCAGCATACACATTGTGGCATGAAATTCGTGTAATTTTTTGTTCATTGAACATTTTCATTTTCTGAAAACGGAAAATTGAAAAAAAATTTTGGAAAGTTTTACCTGAGGAAAATTTTCCAACCCCCGATATGATCCAAAAATGTTTCCTCCAAAAATAAAACATTCCTCCACCAAAAATATTCGTAGCACCCGGTTCCACTCGGGTTTTCAAGCGAAAATTTCATTTCCAAGCGAACATTTTTTTTGAATTTGCGTTTTTGTGAGAGAAATTCAAACTGCCGCAAAATGCAATTTTGCTGGCGCTTCGTTGCGTGTGTGTGTATGAGATTTTCTCGCTTACAGTTGGGTTGGAAAGGTTGCACCGCCCCTCTTAATCCCATCAGAACAATACACGACACCCACGAATTCGACCGACGATCTCCATTCCCTAGCGTTTATGGTTTTGTGGAGGGTGGAGAACCGAAATTTTTAACGAAATTTTCAAAGCTCTGCCAACAATATTTGTTTATGCAAATTTGCTTCAGAAAATTAGCATTTTTGTTTAATAGTTTTTCTCCATAAAATCGTTATTATTCTTTTTTTTCTCATTTTTATAGTAATAATTATAGATGTTTATTGTCTTGTATTCGAATCTACATACACATGTTGTTGTGTTAGGTGGGGGGAATTTTTCGATAAAATCTCGATTGATTTTATCTCCTCGGATAATTAAGGCCATATTTAGCCGCTCCGAATTTTTCGGCATTCAAATTTTTTGTGTCAATTATTCTTTCAGTTGTTACAAAAACGTTGTCAAACAGGGGGCCACACAGACTTTTACTACGGAAAAAATTTAATTTCTCTTTAATTTATCCTATTTTTCATTTTTTTCTACATCAAAAATATGTGGATAGAGCGCGTCTTGAGATCACAAATATAGAAGTTTAGAACTTCCTGCACACAGCTATTTTTGCAGAACTGAGCGAATGGTTTATTACTAGCGGTGAGTCGCCCTTTCACCAAACAATGTCATCGAACATAGACGAAAGTTGTGGGCTGAACGGAGGAGTGAATCTCGCCTCTTCCATGCAGTCTTCGCACGATGCGCTGAGCAGCCGATCGAGCAGGAGCGATTCCACCGCCGCCGCCGCGTCGATGTCCTTCCTGCCGCCGCCGGCGTCACCGTACGGCTACGGCGGCGCCTACGCGCCCAAGCCGATCGGCACGTTCAACTACGACGGCTCGCCGTCCGGCCCCAACAATCCGTCCACGTCGAATCTCGTCGGCGGCGGTGGTGGTGGTGGTAATGGTGCTCATGCGCCAGCTTTAAACACGCCGAACCTCGTTGCCTGTCTTTCGGCGGCGCCGAAGGGCCTACCGCCCGCCTCGGAGCTGCTTTCGCTGAACTCGTGCGGCGCCAACGTGGCCGGGTCGAGGGGAGGCGTAATGTTGCCCGACTCGCGACAATACCCACAACATGGGTCCATGGTGGGCTCGGGCGGGACGCTACCTTCAATCTCATCGCTGGGCCAAAAGCAGCCGCCCACACCTCTCTACCACCACCAACAACAGCACCAGCCCCAACCATCTCCAAGCATACCTCCGTCACCCTATCTCAACACACCCAGCACCTACTATTCCATAACGGAGCCGGGTACGCCGGCCACTCAGATTTTCAACGTCGTCGACCACAATGTTCAGGTATGCTTGGTCGTAGTTAGTCCAACCTATAAAACGTGAACTTAGGAATATTGATGAATTTTTTATTTAATTATTTTTCTTTAAAAATTTTAATTTTTTCAAATTTTTGTCTATACTATCACTAGGTAGTGAGCCGAGAAATTTTTCATGGGGAGTAAGCTAGAAATTCACATATTTAAAGGCTCACATTTTTGTTCTTAACAAATATCAAGGGTTAAATTTAATTGTCGTTTTGGAACACTATTGAAGAATTGTTTATTTTCACATATTTTCACACTAAAAGGTGCCAAAACAATTCAGAAATTTCCAGGAAATTATTAAGGTCCACCCGCTATAATCCCCCGGTTGGATGACTACCCGCTATAATGTAGTTAATTTTTTTGGTAAATACAAAAAAAAGCTATATTTGTAGGTGGCTTCACCGAGTGTTTCCGCTACTTTTCACTCGTCGAATCCGCCGTCGATTATCTCCTCCGTCCCTCCATCGCCTGCCTCACTTTCCTCCAATCTTCAGAGATCTCCGTCGGTGAAGAGCATTCGCCTCAACGCCAACTCCACGCCCGACTACATGAACCAGAGCGGCGGCGGCGCCACCTACAACAATGAATACTACACGTCGCCCTCCTCCCAACACTCGTCGTCTATGCCGGCGCCCGGCAGCACCGGCGACCTCATGGTACACTTTTTGAGGCTTATACATATTATGTCGAGAAAGTAAATATCGTATGGAATTGGTTTAGACTCGATCTCACACAGCTCAATATCCCACTCAACCCGCGGCGAAGACGGCAGCGGCGAGCGTGACGACCTCGCCGGCCGGAAGCGTCAAGTCCGGTCGCGGCTCCAAATCCGGCAACTATCGCGGCGGTCGAGCGAAAAAGTAATTATTTCAAGAATTATTTTTATTTTTGACACATCAATATTTTATAATAGGTTTAGTTCAGTGAAAGTTGTCAATGAGCTCAAGAAATCAAGAAACCATAATAGTATAAATTGGAGAAGATTTTCTTCAGTGGCGTCGCCACGGGGGGGGAGGTTAGTGATAGGGAATTTATTTCACAGGTTTTTTTGGAAATTTTTTTGCATTTTCCTTGTAAAAGATTTAAAATATTGACGATTCATGAAAAAAATATAGGTTTAGTTCAGTGAAAAAAAACAAATTGGAGGAGATTTTCAAATAAACGTTTCAGTGGCGTCGCCAGGGGACACTGACGTACTAGCAGTGGAGTGGCCAGGGGGGGGGGTTGGTGTTGGGGGATTTATTTCACAGATTTTTTTGAAATTTTTTTTGTAAAAGATTTAGAATATTGGCGATTAAAAATTCACGAAAAAATTGCTTGAATTTCCCTTTCTCACGGAAAATTTCTGGCAAAGTCACCGAACATTTTTTATTGTTGTTTTTAGTATCAAACGTAGGTTGTGCATGGCTTATTTTGGCGGTGGTGGGTGGGTAACTTTTCCAAGTACAAAAAAAGTTTGGAGGATTTACTAAAAAATTGCACCGGAGGAGTTCCCTCTCAGTTCCAATCTTTCTTTTACGCTCCTGGCGCATCCGAGATGAGAAAAGTTTACGAAACAATGGGCCACGTAAAGAAAAGAAAAGAGAATTAAGTTTTTTTACATATTTTTTTGCAATATTTTTACATAACTTTTCACATCTTTTTGAAAATATTTTTTGTATTAAATAATTTTACATCATTTTTTACATAACTTTTTACTACGTGTGAGGAATGGCCGAAAAAAACTTACGATTTAAGCGCGACACTCTCGTCGATGCTGCAAATGCGCGGCGGCGCTGCGGCGCCGGCCGCGTGCGCCAGCGTCGCTGCCGCGGCGACTGCCGCCGCCGCCGCGTTCAGCGACGACGGGCCGACGGTGAAGGAGCACCTCCAGCAGCAGCAGGCGCGTCAGCGAATGCAGCAGCACGAAATCAGCGGAGAGCGAAAGGCCGGACGAAAGTGGGCGATTTTTTTTGGCGCCGTGTCTCTGAAAATATTAATGAAAAAAAATTAAATATTACAAATAATAATTAATTAATCACTCATACGCAAAAAAAAGAAATTTATTTTGTGAAAAAATTGTAAAAATTTCTCGCCAAAATATTATTGGAATGTTTTTGATGCAGAAACATTTCTGATTTTTGACAAATGAAAATGCGTTGAAGACAAAGTGAAATTTGATTTGAGTTAGCCTAAAGCAAATTTCATATAATTGATTTTATTTTTTGCCCATTATTTGGAAGATTTGTTGCGGATGTTCACCAAAAATTTGTTACTTTTTCCAAAATATTTTTATCTATTCTCAAAAAATTGATTTTTACCCTTCAAAAAATTGAATAAATTTTTTTTGTTATACGTAAAATGTGAGAAATTGTACTTTTGTAGTGTTATTTATGGAATGGAATAAAGGAATTTATTCTTTTTTATAGGGGAAAATCGTCAATGTCGTTGACCAACTCGCCGCAGAAGGCCTTTCTCCAGCCGCTGCCCCACCACCAGCAGCAGCAGCCACTCCAGCAGCAACAGCTTCATCATCAGCAACAGCTGCAGCAGCAGCCACAACAATCGCACTACGCGGATTCGTACGACACAGGCGGCAACGCTCAGACGAAGTTTTTCAGCACGCCGCCCAAGCATTGCGCGCAAGTCGCGCCCGCGTACGCTGCCGCGCCGCCGCCGCCCCAAAGCGTCGGCGGCAGGCGCCACCATCATCACCATCAACAGCAGCAGCAGAGTCTGGGCAATGGCTGGTCGAATTCGACATCGCCCAACCTCAACTTTCACACCGCAAATTCGGGCAGTAAGTTCTTTCATTTATTTTTATTATTTCTTTTAAATAATTTTTTTAGAAATAATTTTTTATGGCTTTTCAAAATTAATTTGTCTAAGGTTTTTTTAATCAAATAGATGAAAAATTTATTTATTTTTTTAATGTCATTTCACATTCAAGTGTCCGTATAATTATGGCCAGCACTTTTCTAGACCAGTTTTTCGTGCTGATTACGAATCATAGCTGTAGATGAAAAATTTATTTATTTTTTTTAAATGTCATTTCACATACTTATTTGTTTATTTTTGAATAAATATTTTTTTGGTTTTGTATTTTACACATAGAAAAAAAGTGAAACATTACGATTTTATGATTTTATTTATTTTTATTTACTAATTTCGTCAAAAACTAATTTTCGCAAAACATTTCAGACACTCTCAGTTGCAATAAATCGCAGTCTGGCGGCGGTGACTTGGTCGGCGCGGACGCACAAAAGCACGGCGGTGGCGTCAATTTGAATGACGCGCTCGCGTCGACAATCGCCTCGGTGGCGTCGGGCGCCAGCGGTAGTTTGGAGCCGGAGGATTTGCTGGACTCGTCGATTGAGCTCAACTCGCCGCCCACCTCGCCGCTCCAGCATCAGCGGCGTGCGGCCGCCGGAGTCAACGTCGACGAGGCGGGCGGCGGCGGTGAGGCGTATGAGGAGGAGGACGATGAGGAGGAGTTGAACTTTGGTGCCGCCAATGCCGCCGCTGCAGCCACACTCCCGCCCGGACACAGCAACAACAGCAGCGGCTGCTCCGTGGAGTATTTTAATGGCAGGAGCGCGACGGCCGCAGCCGGCAATGCCGCCGCGTCCTCGTCAAGACAACAGCTGCCGTCTTCGTCCTCGTCCTCTTCGCCGTCGTGTATTTTACCACTGTCAAAGCAGCAACATCCCTATTGCCTACAGCCACCTCAGCATTCCTCTCAGTCATATACGCAGTCCTTCAATGCGGGAAGTATGTGCTTTCGTGATTTTGCTTTTGAGCTATTACTTTATATTAATTTTCTATTATTTATTGTTTAACTAGTTTTGTCAATTACTTATGAAGATTGATTTTTTGAATGAAAGATGGTATTTTTTAATGTTTTAAATACAGATTTGCGTAATTAATTTCTATCCAGTTTTTGGTTCGTTTTGATCATAAAAAATTAGCCATAAAACATCTTCAAGTAAAATTTTGTTGAATTTTAGCTTCAGCGTCTTCGTCGAAAATGTCGCCCTCGACGATGACGACGACGATGGCGACGCCGAAGGCGGCGAAGCGCGGCGGCGGCGCGGCCGCAAAACACCGTCAGGTGTTGGCGCTCTCCGGCGGTGGCGGCAATGGTGGTTCGACCACTGGCAGCACGCCCACCAAACAACATCATCCGCCTTCTTCAATGTACTTTTTTTAATAAAAATAAATTGAATTTTTTTATAATGAAAATACATTTATTTTCTCCATTTATTACTTTTCATATTTTTAAACTTTTGTGGAGACCAATTTACTTGTAAATTTTTTTTGTCACGAGAGGGTTGAATTGGAGAATTGCCCAATTTGGATTTAAAATTTTTTGATGCCATTTTTTTTTCTAACATTAAATGTTGTGTATTCGACCGTTCTCAACACATTTTCAGCTTTAATTTAATTTTACCATTAGGTACGGCGATTTGCGGCCGCCTTTTTCGTCGGCGAACTCCTCGCCGGGCATGCTCGACCATCACCCACACCAGGTCCAGCAATTCTATCCGACCAGTGGCGGCGGCGCTACGACGAATGTGCCAGGCTATAGCAATAGTCGAGCGTCCACAGCGAACAGCAACATGTGTAGCGCGCCACAGTCACCGCCTCCTCCGCCGATGGGCGAAATGATGGCGGTGGATAGGACGAGCGCCTACGTACTCGACCAAAACCAACAAATGCACCAAATACCTCCACAGCACCAACAACAACATCATCATCAACAACAACAACACCATCATCAAATGGATCATTCCACGCAACAACAGCAGCAGTGCACGCGAATTCACGTGCAGAATCCGCCGAACGCGATGGGCGGATGCAGTTTTCCGCCCACCGAGACCACCATTCACGTCGTCCAACAGCCGCGCTATCAGGTAGGTAGGCTTCGGCTAGGCGCTATTAATATTTTCACATATTTTAACCTTTTATATTTTGCATATTTTTTAAATAATTTACCTTGAATGATTTAAAAACACTTTTAGTTTTAAATACATGGTCCAGTGGCGTGTCTTGGATTTTGGAATGAGGCGGGACAGCCGAAAAAATTTGACATTAGATTTTCCGAATAGGGGGGGGGCAAGATGCACAAATTTCAATTATGTATTACTTTTTTGTAAAATGATAAAAAATTGTAAGATGCGTTTGCAGGATTCCCAACAGCGCTACGTCGGCGCCTACAACAATTTTGCGCCCGGCACGTCCGCCGCCGGCGCCGTCATTTCCAGTCAGGACCAGCAGCGAAACGACGCACAAAATTCGGCGATTATCTCCGTCCATCAGCATCCGTCCGTCACTCTCATCCAGCAGCAACAAGACGTACGCCTTTTTGTCTTTAATATTGTTTTTTAATTTAATTTTTTTTTTGTTTTTTAAAAAATTAAAAATTTTTATTTTTAAGATTGATTTTAGTTTTATAATAACTTTTTTTAGATGTTTTTATATGATATATCAATACAAAATTTTATTTTTTATGGCCTTCCCTTTGTAAGGTCGGCCGACTTTTGCCGGAAATTTTTTTCTGGCTACAGTTTAGCTATCGTTTGTTACTGATAATTCTAAAATACAATTTTACAAAATTGTTAATTGAAAGGAGTTTTTAATGCAAAAGCACATCGAAAAATAACACTTTGTTTACATGCGTAAGCGTTTTTGATCGAGTACATATAATGTATTTTGAGGCGATGGAGTCGGATCGAATTCGTCACATAATTGTACAGCAGCAAAATTCCGCCGGCGAGCCGAACGCCTTCAACTATCCACAGCAACAGGGATTTGTTGGCGGAATGCAGCAAATGTGCACGGGCTCCTCGCCGTCGGCGGCCGGCATGATGATGGACGACTTCTCACAACAACAACAGCGGCAAATGCCACAAAGGTCAGCACTACCGCCATCGCATCAGGGACAGGTCGTAGAAAACTTTTCTCCCTACCAACCACAACAACAACAAAGGCAGACGCCCAAATCGAGTGGTACGTTGAGTGCGCTTAGCTCTCCACCGCCCTATCATCTGGCGATGGCCAGCGCTCCGTCGTCTCAACACAATCCGGGAACGCCCTCGGACATGTGCCATCAGCAGCAGCAGCAAAGCGCGTCGATGATGTACTCGCCGCCGGGTGCTCGCTGCGGTGGCGGCGCGCAACAACACCCACATCAGCAGATGAATTTGGGCCGAAGTGTCGCCGCTGCTGCACAGCACCAATCACATCAGCAAATGATGACGGCGCCGTTGATGGCGACGGCGCGAAACGCGCCACCCAACGGTAATTTGACATCGACTGCGGCGGTGGGCGGCGTTGGCGCTTCCACCGAACATCGACAAAAAGATTTTCGGAAATATTCCATAAAATTGTATCATCTTCGGCGTACCGTCAAATCGTTGGTTTACGTGAGTTTTACGCTTTTTCTTTTTTTATTTACTACTTTTTTATAGCCATATAAAATTGGTGAATTCAAATTTTTTTAGAAGAATGGTGCTCTCTCCGACGAGTTGGCGAGACTCCATCAGCGAATTCAAACGGTTACCGAGGAACGAAAGTAAGTAGTTTGTCGCTGGGCGCATTTTTGGTCACCGCACGTTTGGTCGCCAAAAATGATTTATAAATTTTTTTGTTTGAAATTTTCTATTTATTTGGCTTTGCTATATTTTGAATGGTGTTTTCCCACGTAATTTCATACGTTGATCGTTATAGTCGGAATTTTTATTTTTTACGCGCACATTAGGAAAAATTTAAAAACGTTGTCTCGAGCAGAACGTTTGCCATTTTATTTTGAATGAAAAATTGGCATGAATTCAAAAGAAATTCAAATTCAATTTGAAATGTTTGCGTGTCAAGTTGCTCGTTGTGAAGAAAAATTACGAGTTTTCAAGTAAAATCTCAAATTGTGTTTAAAATACCACAGAAAAGAAAACGCTAAAGTGTCGCGTCGAGACAGTTGATTTCAGTTACGTGCGTAAAAAATAAAAATTCCGATATATACAGTTACGGCGGAAATTCCAAGAAAAACAGGTGGACGAGGTTTAATTTTTGATAAAAATTGAATTTTTTGTTGGTTTGGTGGTTTTCGCCATCCGAATTTCGGGCAATATACATTGAAAAACATTTCTTTAGAAACTTAGTGAAGCCAAATAAATAGAAAAGTTGAAAAAATTATAAATTATTTGGCGGCCAAACGACGCGTACCGCTTTTTAATTGTCCAAATATTTTTTGCAGGATGCTTTCGAAGCGTCTGCAACACCACGAGCGCAATCGCATTCGCCGCATTCAGACCCAGCATCGGAAGGCGGCCGCGGCGGCTGCGGCCGCCGCGCGCAAAGTCGTCGCCGAATTTATGGCGGACGGCAGTTTTTTGAACGGTCCCGCCACGACGTCGTCGACCAACGAGAATTCGTCGTCGGCGGCGGCGATGGGCTCGGAGCCGGAAATGGAGACGGAACTGGCGTCCGACGCGGCGCCATCGGCCGCCGACGTGGACAGCGGCGAATTCAGGAAGAGTTGCGACTTAAAGTCGACAGATTTTAAAATGAAAAAGGAGGAGGAAGACGACGACGAAGAAGATGGTGACTGTAGCCCATTTGACCAAGGTGAGCATTTTTTGTTGATTAAACAATTTTCGGTTTTTACTTTTAATTTTTATTTAATTTTTTGATTTATTCGAATATGTATAGATGTTCTCTCAATTTTTTGAAAATTCTTTGTTTTTTCTTGGTAAAAATTGAAATTTTGGCGATTTTTCCATAGAAAAAATTCTTACTTGAGTTTCTCTCTCTCCATAGAGAACTCTGGATTCGAATGTTATCTTTTTGTCAAACTTGCTTTTTTGTGCTCTTACTCTACTTGTTCTTAAATTTATTTTTATTTGTGTGCACTGTTTTACATTTTTACTAGGAAATTTATTGCCCCGCCCTCCTCTCTCTCTCTTTGCAAATTGGCGGTTTTTAAGGAGGGGGGGGTGACAAGTTTTATTCAAAAATGAATTTATTTTTGTTTAAAAGAAAATTTTTTGTTCACTTTGAAGAAATTTTTTATTATTTTGTGATTTTTGTTGTTTTTTATTATTATTTTTTGCGTGGAGAATAAATCTTTTTCTCAAACATTTTTATTGTTTATTTATTAATTAATTATAATATGTTTAGAAGAGAGGCGATTCGCGGCGAATTTAAAGCCGCTTTGCGTAAACACCACAGGCGCGTCCGACGCGTCGGAGATGAAGTATTTTTCGTCGGCTCGCTAAATTACGCTATAATTTGCATGTTTAGCGCCTTTAGTGAAACTCATTTCAACCC
>SAUE01000381.1:68209-78586 GCA_009724625.1 Deladenus siricidicola | reverse complement strand
CGGAATGTGTATGTAAGAACAAAAGAATTTTTTAGACAACCAAGTAAAATTTATAGCCATTAAAAGACGCAAAACATAACTATTTATTATTTTTTAGTGTTTCTATTTTATTTTTTATTTTACGATAAAAATAAAAAGATAAATAATAAATAAATAATGGCAAAAAACAGACAGGAATCATAACTCAAAATATGCGGATGGAGGGCACCGTTAAATTCGGAATTGTTTCTTTGGCGTTTTGTTGTGTTTTTTGTTGGCTAACCTTCTTCAAAAATGCGGTAAATGTATCAGGAGAGGAAATTGTTCGCCGAAAAAGCCGACAAAATGCGAAAAAAGATAAATATTTTAGCAAAATTGAACAAGTTTTGAATATTTAAATAATAATGACAAAGTTTATGGGCCGAGTTACGCTGGTTTTGCCTCGAAAAGCGAACGCATTCAGCGAACCGTGTATATAAGGGCAAAAAAAGCGAAAAAATGCCTTTTCGCTAACAAAGACTTCTCAGAACTTTTCTCGTCATTCAGTAATTTTAATTCAAAAAAATCGCATACAAAGGAAGTCAGAGAACGCGTGAGATACCTTGTTGTGGTGGAGGCGGTAACAATCAAAAAAAAATTTAAAATGAAAAAAATAAAAAGAATTTTTCGCTCTTTCGAAATAGAATTCGGAAAAAGTACAGAATTTTTTGCTCTTTCCAATAAACATACATATACATATATATGTATGTATGTATTTATTATTGGTCATTGAAAATATTTTTGTACATATTACCTACCATAACCCTGCGCTGAAGCATGTCAATCTCATTTTTAGGATAAAATTGACATTCTGGAAAAGTCATTTGTCGTGAATATTTTGTAAATCTTTTGGCGACATCAGGGATTCAAAATATATCAAAATATCATAAAACACAGAGAATATCGGGTCTCTAAAAATGCATCCCCAGGTCTATTTGTGTATCTGAAACCGTTGTTGTATCGGAAATAAATCCAAAATGCTTAAAAATGGACGGAAACTTTTTTGACTCCGTTTTGGATAAGCAACTTACAGCGGATGTATTGAATGTAGCGATGCATTTCTTATGCAAGATCCACAAATATTAATATTCTAGTTTAACAGAAATACCCATTTCAAGTATTTTTCAGCAAGCTTAATAATGTATCATAATTGGTTTTAACAACAAAAAATTCATCAATGCACACAAACAGGAAACAAACAGGAAATTTCGGGTGTTCTTTTAACCCGCACTGTAAATGTGTTTTGTTCACATTTAGAAAAAGAAGCGACTTTCGATGAAATGAAATTTATCTCCTTTAATCCTTCACGCACGTTTACTTTCAAAAACTAATTTTCACGCGTTCGAATAAACAACAAAAAGTGCAATACGCAACAAAAAGAACGTCGCGTAACCCAATAATCTTCCAAAAAGACAATATCTTGCTTTTCGTTTTTTCTGTTTTTGCGAACTTCCCGAAAAAGAAAAAAACAGATTTATAAAAAATAAATAAAAAATCTCGTAAACGAATGCTTAATTTTCAAATTCGAGGAGAAAGCGCAAGCTTATGTTTGTTTCCTTTCTCCCTCCCGTGCTTTTGGGCTTAGCGAGTAAATGCTAGTATGAAAAAATTTCTGGCATATCAAATAACACCAACAAAAAAACAAATGAGCAATTTCTTCGTTTTGTTGTTTTAGCATAATAATTTGCTGTGGTTTTACCGAGGTTTTACGCAAAGAAACACGCTGAAATGCCGAGTAATGAAATGAAAAAGTGGTCTCAGCCTCCAAAACGGCAAAGTACAATATAAAAAACAAAACGAATCTGCGCCACCTCTACGTCTATTTTTGATGATAATCGAAAAATAAAATTCAAAATTGCTGATGAAAATTAAAAAATTTACGTCGTTTACTGTTTATACCTTTACGTCGTTTACTGTTTATATAAAAATTTTTAAATATGTATAAAAATGTTTAATTACTTTGATTAAAAAATACTCAATGAAAGTACATAATAGAAGTAAAGTCAGCCTATTATTTTAATTTTTTTGCATTTTATTTAATAATCATCGAATCTTTGGAGGTATAATTTTTATTTCCACAAAAGAATACGCTAATTGCATAAGAGGGTAGTCAGATAAGAGTAAATGAACCTTCATAATGAAATCCGAAGAAAATATGCAAATAAAATTTTTACAAATAATATACATTTCTTCGATAAATTCAAATTTTCACCCCCCAGGATTTCGGATAGCCCCCTCCCGCCCAGTTTAACGCCGAGGTGTACCTAGTCGGGGAACTTATGGATTCCCTGCATGTTTGCCGCCCCTTTTGCCCTGTAGTTTCCATAAAAAATTAATTGAAAGCATATTTTTGGATGGTGAGGTATATTTGGATTACATATTATAGAATATTTGGGCAGAGTGAAGAAAAGACCGCATGAATTCAACACAAAAACCACACAAAATAAACATATTCTGATAATTCGAAAACACACAAGTAAACGCTGGAAAGCGCGATGAGGCAAGGCCGATGAAAATTACCTTATCCCCCCAAAAAAATCAAAAAAAAAATCAAAATAATTCAAAGTTATAACAGGTTTTAAGCTCTTAAAAATACTTCTTTTAAAAATATTTACCAAGCGGGAGCACCTTTCATCGGCCATTGCCGACGATACAATAACAAATGATCATAATTTTTTGAATAATTTTTCAAGCTAAAAATCCACTGCACAAAAAACAAATTTGCACATATATTTGAGATTTTAATTTTTAAACCTCGAAATCTTTTCAAAAATTCTTTTGCGGAAAAAGCAATTTAATTTCAAATTAAATTCAGAATTTTTTTCGAATTGACCGCAAAGGCTAGAGAATTGTTGAAGTCTTAAACATAGGCTTGAAAATAAAAATCCAACTAAATTATAGCCACAAATATTACAAAAAAAGGGCGAAAGAGCGAGAGAGAGAAAGACAAGCGATGATTTATACAAACTCTCAGTCATCAAAATAAGAAATTATTAATAATAATATCAGAGCTCGTGCCTAATTCGGCTCTTCACACAAAACGTAAAGCCTCACATTCAACGAAAATATCATAATTGAATAGCCATTCACGCAAAAAATCACTCCACACAAATTACAACAAACTTTTTTCTAGCGATGACTACAATCAAAAAAAAATCTCAACGACCGTATTTTTTTAGAAATTGTACAACTCCCCTATCCTACCGTCCACCATTTCTGAATATATCCTACCGTACTACCTCTTCCATTCTCCACTTCGCGACGTCGGCCTCTTGATAGTTTCGTCGGCGTCCGACGAGGAAGACGAAGTGAGGGTCGTTTGGCGGCGCTTCAGCAACGCAACCCGAACCTCTTCGGGCAACGGCTCGTCGAGCGTGAACACCTCGTCCTGATTCACCTCCAGCACATTCTCCGGATAAATCGACTCCACGGACTCGTTCGACTCGGACGGCTTCGTTGGGCCGCCACCAATATTCGCGTCATCCTCTTTCATACTATCAAAGCTGGTGTTCAAATCTGCTAGACCATCGGCGTTCTCGTTCTCGTCGGCGGCTGTAGCGCGGGATTGGCTAGCGCTAAGCATATTCCAGGAAATGGAATTTCGGCGAGCCACCAGCGGCGTGTCCAATTCGACTAAATATTTTCGCATCGGCGCTTTTCCCCGATAATACGCTTCGTACATTTTTCCATCGTGCCATTGTACGTACACCTAAGCAGCATATAATTTCAATTTACTCAACATTAGAGACAATTTCCAAAAAGTAACAATTTATTCTTTATTTTCATATCATTAAAAATATTACATCAAATATTAAATTCTTCCTTTTTTGACTATTTATTGCTGAAAGATATTTCCATAAATTACAAAAAATAAAATAAACATACCAATGCGCCTGATAGATGGCTTCCATTTTTGCAGCCAAAATAATGGCATTCGCAACGGCGAATATCGTTGGGATAAAGATCGGTGCTCACCGATCCATCCAAAAAATCCACCGTGCAATAGAGACACTCTGTCGACTTCATCACGCGACCCTTGCTCACCAACGCGGACGGACAACCCTTGGGATGAACCGAAGAGGTTTCAGCGGCAGAGGACACGGATGAGAACGAGGAGGAAGCAGACGCGCTCTCCGCAGCGGAATTTAGCGTTTCGCTGACCTCGTCGGCGTCAAGCGCGACAATCACGCGCTCTCCTGCAGTAATCTCGCGATTATCCGGCTTCGCCACAACTAAAAATAAAATTTATTTAAATGTTCCATAACAAATACATTTATCAAAAAGAACACATTTCTATAACTTTACTAACAGAAAGAAATTTTAGAACTAAAAAATTAAACATATTTATTCGAAACATGAAGGTGAAAAATAACCCACCGTGATAGCTGTTATGAAATGGACAGACGGCGACCGCATATGGCGCAATTTCGCGGCGCTCAAAAGTCATGTCCGCCAGCGTCGCGCACGTTATGTGGTAGCGGAGAGAGGCAGCCGCGCTGTGCTCCTCCGTCGACACACAAATATCGCATTGGATAAGATCCACGGAGACGCCCTGGCACACCTCGCACTGGTAGCGAGCTGTTAGCGTGGCGGGCGATCCTGCCTTAACTGAAGTGGCAGACGTCGACTCTGCGGCTGGCGGAGGCAAATATTGAGAGGTTTTCGGTGTTTCGTTCAACGAGCTTTGAGGGCGCTGCGTGAACGACACAATTGGAGTCGATAATGGCATTGATTGCGGCGTACAATCTGCTGATTTTGAAACTGAAGTACTTAAAGTAGAAGAGATTGCGTTTCCGTTGCTAAATTTAAAAAAATGTTAGTAGACAATTCAATCAAAATGAAAAAATCACAAATAAAAAAAACAAATCAAAAAATTGGACTTAATGTATTAGAAAATTTTGCTAAACATTTATAATGTTGTCATATATTGTTACATTTATATTGTTAAAATAATGTTTACGTCATTCACAAAAGTCAAATATAAATATGCTTACGCATTTGTCGCGTCTCCAGCTGGTCCAACTTGTGGATGTGGCCTCTCCGCTAGAGAGAGCCTGGAAGAAGTGGAAGGTGGAGCGACCGCTAAGTAAGGCGTCAAATGTGGCGGTGAAGAAAGCTCAAATTTTCTCCTCTTTTCCGCCGGTGGCGGCGAATGAGCGACGCGTTCGGAAGAAGAAATTTTCAACTCAATCGAGCCCTCTTCTCGCTGACAACAAAATTTGCCTCCATCACGTTGAGGAGAGCCATTTGAGGCATCGTCCTCGGCGGCTAGCAGCCATTTGGGTGGCGGTCGGTTAACGGCTCGACGTCGCTCCGGCTCCAAAAAGCGAGTGCTGGTGTGCATGATCGCACAAATTACGTGCACAAAATGTTGAAGGCTGCCCAAGGTTTGGCGCATTTCGACCAAAGCGCCGCCGCGCAATTCGCATAGCGCGCAAGATGCGGCGCGGATCGCCGTATCCTCGCGCTCGTGGCAGCGCATGCAGCGGAAATTCCGCGAATTAATCGATGATGAAGCGTCTGAAACTTTTGTTAAAAAGCAATATATATAAACTTAAAAAAACAATATTTAGTTATACATTCACTTTAAATATTTGTAAAATAAAATATTCTTAAAATAAAAAAAACATTTACTCGGAAATCCATCAAAGTCTGGGTAGCAGCGTTTGTGGACAACGACACGGCAATTTGAGCATTCCCAGAGCTCATCCTCCACCATTTGACGCGAATCCGTCTCCAGAAGCTCATCCTTGTAGAACAATTGATCGGTGACAAATCGCCTCGATCTAAAAAGACAATAAATAAAAAATGGCCTAAAAATAAACAAATTACAAAAAAATATTTTTTAATTGAAGTGAATAAAGTCAAGCATCATATTTCTGTCTCACTAAAAAATGCAAATATGTTAAAAAATGAAGCCACAAAAACAAGTTACGTTTTAGGCAGATTCTGCCCGATGGCGCGCGGTGGCTTCTGCGAAGCCAAAATGCGACGGGGCACAAAATATTGGCATACGGCACAGTGCGGAAAGATTCGGCCGCGTTTCGCGTTGTATTCCTTCTCGTTGAAGAGGTTAACCGGCTGCGTCGACCACAAATTCTTCACCGTACGCTTCGCGTGCGAGAGACGCTTTTGACGCTCGGTGTAGATGGCGTCCATAATCGGATCGTTCTGCGCTATTTGTTTTCGCCTCGCTTTTTCGTCATCTGAATTGAATAATGAAAAATTAAATAAAAAAATTTTTTTTGAAAACACATTAAAATAATGCTCGAAACATTTGTAATGAAATTAAATTTAAAAAATATATACCAACCCTTTATGCTGGCATGCCTCTCTCCGTACCAATAGTCGTACCAAGCCTCGAACTCGTCCGGCCGATACTTGCGCATAAATGGCTGCATATCGATTTCCACGCCGTCCGATCGACAATAACACAGTGTGGCGTTCTTGCCTAAAATATCAATCAAAATCTAATAAATTTATTAAAAATAAGCTAAAAAGTACAGCTTTTAATACCTATTGAACACCTAAAAATTCAAGAAAAAAAATGTAAATTCATTCTCAAATCACCCCAAATAATATTTGAAACAAATTTTTTTAATTCATTCTCGAGTGACATAGCCCAATCAAAATCTATTATAAACAATATGTAATATTTCAAAAATATTCTGCAAAACAAAAAAATTCCTTGCGAAAAGACGAAATACTCACCAAAGTCAATCCATCTCTCCAACGCGAAATTGATCGCCTCGGCGCAATTATAACCAACGTTAAAGCCCATGTGATAGCCCTAAAAATTAATTAAAAATAAAATTAACATCATAAAATAAAAAATAAATAAAAGTGCCTTTGGAAATGTGATGACAATCTCATTTGGGTATTGAACCATCGTTCCGTATGGTCTAAAATAATAAGAAAATGGTAAAAATAGTTGTGCAAAATTCAATTCACAACTAAACCTCACGCACACACACAAGTTTAATATAGAAAAACGAGGTAAAAAAACAAAAAATAGTACATTGAATGACTTTTCAGCACAGACGGCGAAATAATGTAGAGTTTGTGGCGCAAGAATGCCTTGCAAATTGTCGGACCGTCCGGAAACTGCTGGCAAGCGAGGCGTTCGAATTTTTCGGCCGCCTGCGAGGGAATTGCGTACCAAAATTTCGGCTCTCCGAAGTGTAGATAGTTGATGGAGTACAAGTCCATGTCCTCGACGTGCCACGGGAACGTCGTCTTCCACATTCCAAAGTAGAGAAATGGCGTATTGACACCGGAAATTTTTATCTACAAAACAACATTCGTTACATAATCGTGTGTAAAATTGTTAAAAACTTATCCTTATGCATATCGCATTAAAACGCCTTACACAAAAAAAAACTAATAAAAAGTTCAAATAATAATAATATAGGTAAAAATAGATTGCCTGCTGTTCGTCGAGCAAGTCCAAAATTGTGCCCAAATTGCCCATATTGAACTCTTTGACGTTCTCCTCGAAGAGCGAGCCAGGAGAATCGGCGCCGTAAATCGGCTCGCCGTATAAAATACTTCGCCAATAGTGCCTAAAAGTTTCTCCACTGAAATTTTTCAGCACAAAAAAGCTATATCCGGAAGCGATGTGGAATCGCAAAAAATATTTCATAGCGAAAGAAACAAATTAAATTTTGCCCGTTTTAAATTGAAAAAATATTAATTTCCCAAAAAGAGAAGAATTGGCAATCTGACAATTTTACCGCTCAAACATGTCTTCAAAAATACATAAAAATTATTAAATCCTATGCGCTAATAGAACCAACCTTTCCAACTCGGCGAGAGTCAATTCGGGTTTCGGATTCACCATGTCCTTCGTAAGCGCCAATTTCCTAAATTCGCGTACCGTCATCTTCTTGCGGTAGACCTTGATGGAGCGTGTGAAACTGCCTGCCATTCCCTCAATCGTCTCTTTGACCGGACTAAAAAATAAAAATATAAATACTTCAAAATTCAAACAAAAAAATAAATATATAATTGCCAATAACTGCGAATACAATGCACATATCAAAAAAATCATTTTGTGCAAAAACCTAATTATTAGAAAAATTTTGCATATCAATTAATCATCAGAGTAATTGAATTGAATTAAGTGTAAATTTCCCAGCAGAAAACACAAAAAAACTTTTTTAAATAAAAACTAACGAATAAATTCGGACATCATCGGCGTCCGCGTAGTCCTCTGAATCTCGCGACGGCCTCGGGGTCCAGCCCTTTGGCGGAACAATCTAAACACATCAAAATGTTCGCGAAATAAAAACTGAAAAATTTCTTTAGAAACGTAACAATCAATATAGGATGGCAATGAATTAATATTATTAGAAACCTTGCAAATTCCAGACGCCAAATGTGCGCCAGATTGTTCGATTTTTCGGACGAGCGTGGGAAAGTCGGCGATCTCCTCCAGAGTCGGGTAGAAGACCATCACATCCTGGGTGCCCGTGTTCACCCACTCCTCGCGCTTCGTATATGTGCATTTGTATGGGGTGAAAGGTGGGGGAGTGCTCGCAGTTTTCACCTTGCCGGTAGGTGGAGTGGCGCTTCTTTCCATAATAATTGCCAAAATATCGCCAAATAAAGAGGACAATTCTGTAATTAATAAAAAAATAAATTTCAAAAAGTGAACAATCCAAAAGTTAATACATATATTAAATAATTAGCTAAAATAATATGAAGGATAACATTCCTGACATGCTATTTTCTCTTCCCCCCCCCAAATATCCCAAAATCGAAAACTTTTGCAAAGTAATTGAAAAAAATTGCAAAAAATTAAAACTGAAATATAAAAACATTCCAGACATTTTTAAGTAACCATAAAACCAAATTTTTGAAAAATTACGTTCAAAGTCAACCCTTTCAATTAAAAAAGCATTAAAAACCATGCATTTACTCACGTTTAAAAAAGATATATTATACATTTAAAAGATATAAAAAATAAAACATTTAAAAGAAAAATTGAATACATATGTATAACTGTTATATGTATTAAATTTTATATTATAACATTTTCAATTTTTTTAAAACATTTAAAAATGTGTCCAAAAATTAAAAAAAACTATCTTTTTATAACAAAAATTAAATGTATGTTTCCAACTAAAAATACATTTTTCAATGCTAGAAAAATTCAAATAGCAACAAAATGAAAAATACAAATGACCGAAAAACTGAATTAAAATTACGCAGCCATAGAGGTCAGAAAATGCACGTTTCACAAGAAAATGCACAAATACAACACTGCCGCCTCAAATTGGAAACACCTTTTAAATGGAAAAATAAACAAACAAAAAACTAACTCAAATTTTCATTCAATCAAAATTTGAATCAAATTTAGTGAGGGTGGAAAAATTTGATATTTTATTTGATTAAAAAGCAAATCTTTTTTTTTTAAAACTTTACATAAAAAACAAAAAAAATAAAACAAAATAGCAAATTTAATTTCCAAAAAAATATAAATTTTGCATAATAGGAAATTAGCATGACAAGTGAAAAAAATCGATTTTTCAATTACCTCAAATGCAATAAAATATACTTGTTAAACTTTATAAATTTTCATATCTGGAATGATGTATGTGTCTCAAATATAGTTCCGAGAATTATCGATGTCCCTCGTCTTGTTTTGGCATAGACAGGATAATGCCACAAAATTGGCGCAAATTTAAAAAATTAATACTAATAAAAAGCCAGCTTCAGCATTTCCAAAAAAAGTTAGAAAAAAAGTAGTGAATTTAACTTTACTCAGAAAAATAAAGTGGCAAAATTAAATACTTCACTTCATTTTTGAAAATTAAGTGGCAAAATTTAATTTTAAATTTAACTTTTAAAAATAAAGTGGCAAAATTTAAACTTAAATTTAACGTAAGCTAAAATTAAGTCGAATTAATTCATGTTTAAATGACGTTGGTCCTGGCACGAAAGTTCTGCATAAATAATTCAAAAATTCTGCAAGTTTTGCACGAAGAGTTCTGCAAGTCATATAATTCTAATAGAAGAACAAATTATAAATAAGTAAAAAAATTACCAAAACATGCACACACACATTAAATTGCTTTAACAACAAATGATTTTATGTTATATATATTATGTGTTGCTTTGCAAATCTTTATTTTATAGATTTAGGAAATTTTGGATAAACTCCCCCCCCCAGAATTTCAAAACTTTTTTGATGTTTTCCTACGTAGTTGAGCACCGGGGTCTACATGATTTCCGCCTCTATTATAGCACTAAGGTTCAACCCCCTAGCCTCGCGACCAAAATCAAATTCCTCCCATATAGGAGTCCGTGACCCCATGGAGGGTAGGGCTAAGCCTTAGCGTAAGCCTAATGCTTAGC
>SAUE01000381.1:51673-63649 GCA_009724625.1 Deladenus siricidicola | reverse complement strand
TTATTACGGTACAATACTTTCGTGTTAGGATGAATTATATTTTGTCCGGGTTTTTTCTGGTCACCCTGTAAATATAAAAAAATTTTAAAACGTAGTTTTAACTAAAATTATTAATAAAAATTAATTAATTCAAAAAAATACCATCCACGTGTATATTTTGTTCTCAATAGCGGCGAAGACGAAAGCGCCGCTGGGATGGGAGACCAGGAATTTGGCAATGCCTGGCAGAACCGACCGACTCGCGAAATGACCGGACTTTGCATTCAGCGAGGCACAGTATAGAATTGGCTTGTCGTGAATTGCGACCAACAAATGTTTCGCATTTCGACCTAAAAATTCCAAAACAAAAGTTTTTTTAATTGAAGAAATTGTTTTCGAACTTTCGAAAAATTAAAAACCCACATCTAGAATTTTTATAATTTAAAAAACGCATCACCAAAAATATAAAAAAATATTATTTGAACTCTCTAGCACTTTTTGTGTGCTTTTAAAATCTAACATTTCGCGTGTGCAATTAGAAAAACAGAAAATTAGTCGAAATTAAGAGACAGGCGTCATTTACTTTTGCGCTCATTTCTGAACTTGGTTAATTAACGAAATCAATGTCAGAAAAATATCATTCAAATCGGCCGAGAATGTTGAATCGTTTATACATTAAAAATAATTCCGATTATAACCAACTTTTAATGCTAATTTCTTTCAACTTTCATGAAAGCAATGCTAAAAAATTTCATTTTTTTCAATAACTTATTTTAGTAAAAAAAGTTTTAAATGAATTTTATTAATTTGTTATCCCCACAAATCAGGAAAGCAAGTGCTTACCCAATGGCTCAACTGCACCAGCAGTTCCGCCTTGTAGTTCTGTGCCTCGAAGACTCCAATGGCTTTTAAGCGTTAACGAATTTAAGAGGTGAGTAGAGANGCCCTGATTACGAATATGATATTGGTTTTGCCAGGAAATCCCAAAAAAGTTGGTTTTCGACCCCTCAAAGGTCAGAGGGGGGCGGAAAACTGGTCTAGAAAAAGTAATTAATCCGTTAACCTCACAAAATTAAAAATTAAATTTTTCCATTATACCTCTAACGGATTCAAGTTGTTCATTAGCTTTCGTTTGTATCAAGCCAGACTGAGTGCAACTGAAAATACAGATTATATGTATAATATAGAGTAAATTTTCAGTCTAACTTAGCTATAGAGCGGTAAATCTAAAATATAATCATCAGGCTGTATATAAATGAGATTTTATATAGACTTAGCAATACATCGCGACGCAGTAGCCCGCCCCTAAGAGTCTTAGGCTAAGACAACAAAATTCGTAAATTCGGCTTTAGAAAAAGTGAAAAAAGATTAGTCGTTTTTATCAAGCGCAATTTCGAATCAATTTGTTTTTCAATCAAAAAAGAATCCAATTTTGAAAATGGATCTTAAAAATGAAGCACATTAAATGTTAAATTTGATTAAAAATCGCAAATTCGTGTTTTCCGCCTTTGACTTTTGATTAGCTGGTACATTTCGGGAATTACATGATCAGGTTTTATATAGGTTTTATTTCGGAACCACACCCCTTGTTTCCATCCACTTCGCATAGGGTTATGTATGCATTATTAAACGAAGAAAATTATACAGAAAAATGCAGTGAAAACGGGGATATAATTGAAGTTCAAGTGGGTTTGCGGCAGTCGGGTTCCGAACACATTCAGTAAATAAAAAAAAAACGATAATTTTTATTTAAAATTACATTTTTGCCAGTATTTTGGCATAATAAACGTTTTAAAAACTGCTGAAAATTGCGATTTCATCTAGATATATAGATATATATTTTATCAGAGAAATGCAACACTCAATTGCAAATAATTGAATTTTTGTGATTTTAAAGGAATTAACATTTATTTGTTATTGCTTTAATTGGATCAATAAATTCATTACGTCGTATTTTTGTTATTCTTTTTTATTAGCAAAAATGCGCAATTTGACCAGAAGCCCCATTGAAGACGGGGAAATAGCGGACGATTTTGAGGGCGCTGTTGACCTCGACACGAATCGTGACAATTACGAGCATCTGAATATGGACATCGAAACGGATTCAGGTACTTTAATACAGATCTATTTAATAACTACGAGAAATTCGGTGTTGTTTGTAATATAAGTGGATTAATTTCGTATTTTTAGAGGGTGCTACGAAAGAAGACACCAATAATAAGAAGAAAAAGGATGTGGAAATAGATGACGCGGACGCATTGCGTCAGTTACTTTTGTCTCAAGTGAGTCTATAATCGACAGGGAAAAAATTTTGGGAATATATTTAAAAAAAATTAGGTGAACCGAAAAAAAATCCTCATGAGCACACCGTCAACCGGCTCGCGCGATGCGACGGAGTTTCGTGAGCCTCTCCATTCGAAATTGGAGGTCCGCACCAGCGGGGACCGTCGAAGCATTTCGCCGAAGCAGCCGAAAACGGTGTGTATGGGTTACAACAAACTTTATTTTTTAAATAGCACGTAAAAATGGGGGTTATTTTGCGATCTATAGAATATCATATTCGCAAAATTTCTGTGGGGTTGTGTCTAGAGAGCTGATAATTGTGTGCTTTACCACACAACGATTCACAATGAAAATTGGAGTTTTTTTAAGATTTTCAGGAGTGAATATTTAAAGATGAGGGGTTTGTAACAAAATTGGTTAAATTGATTATTTTTTTATAATTTATATTTTTTGTAAAGAATTGATATTTTTTAATTATCGAAAACGTTGTATAATGCAGATTTTGAAGAATCGTAATTTTTATATTTATTGTTTAGAATGGTGATGTTGTTGACGACAGTACTAGCCCATGGACGGCGATGCCGCCCTCAGTTTTGGGTGTGGCGAACGAGGTTTTGGAGGAAGGGGAGGTCGTCAACGACAGTTATCTTCGCGAGATGTACGTTCTGCAGCGAAAATGCGCAAAAATTCGAAATCGTTGTGCGTCAGCGCAAAATCGCAGGAAGAATTTTGTGGTATTATTTATACTGTTTACCAAATATTCTACATATTTAAATTTTAAATAGAATCTATTAGATTTAATTTAGGGTTTTACGTTTTTATGAATGATTTTAATAATATTTTTCGTGTCAACATTTTATAAGAGTCGACAATTTTTGGCGATTTAATTGTAATCGAAATCATATTTAGAAAGCACTGCAAGACTGCGACAGCCAAATCGATCAGGCACAACATGAACTTCAGCGGATTTCCGACGCGATTATTGCGCTTCTCAAGAAGTCGTCCGAATCAAAGTCAGGGCGTTTGCGTGAATTAGAGCGTCGCCGCCGTCGCTCTTTCAGCGTCGACAACAACGATGAAGTGCTCGAGAGTGTTGAGTCGACGCCGAAGCAATCGGGAAGTGGGCGCAAAGCGCCGGATCCGGTTACCAAAAGCAGCCAGAGTGCGCTGCAGAACCACGTAACGAAAAAGCGTCGTGGTAAATTTTTGTTGTAAAAATATTTTTTAATTTGCATGCCATTTTGTGTACTCTTATTCATTTATTTGGAATAGGAGAAAGTGTTAAAAAATTAAATCGTTTTGCATATTTTTCATTTTTAAATAAATTGATGTACTTTTTCAGTGAAAAAGCTGGTGAATCAGCTGTCACCTCACAAGAAACACTCACCGGCCGGCGCCA
Organism: Deladenus siricidicola; assembly: GCA_009724625.1. Classification (NCBI taxonomy): domain Eukaryota; kingdom Metazoa; phylum Nematoda; class Chromadorea; order Rhabditida; family Sphaerulariidae; genus Deladenus; species Deladenus siricidicola. The sequence goes on along the minus strand of SAUE01000381.1, from coordinate 59,988 downwards.
AAGCCTTGTTGGCGAAGCGCAAGAACGAGATACTCGAGGAAAAATTGCGCGAGCTAGAAGAGGAGTTGGCTGCATCGTCTAGTTCCATTCCCTCGGCGGCTAGTCGTCCAGCTTCTGCGCTCCAGCTCGACAGTGCAGTTAACACAGCGGAGGAGGAAGTTGCGGTGACGGAAACGGATCATACGAAGGTGGAGAATATCAGTGTGGAATTGCCATCTTCATTATCCGCTCGTGAAGAGGAGGAGGACTACAAACGCGATATAAGATCATTAACGCTAACGTTCTCGGCTGCTGAATATGCGGACCCGATCGCATCTTTAACACCCGTTGCATCTTCTTCGACGCCGACTGCGTCAAGGGATACGTCATCAAATGGTCTATCTACTAGACAACGCAGACGTTTGAAGAAGAAAAAGAAGATGGGTGTGTTCACTGCTTATGTGCCTGAAACGTCGTCATTTGGTGTGGCAAATGCTGATTTCTCCGTTGTGGAGCACATACAGGAATCGGTGGAAGTCAATTCGGTTGCTGTTCCTATGGATGAGGTTTCAATTCCTCCAGCCGAGTCAGGAAATGATGCTGAAAGGAAGGAGGTCGAGATTTTGAGTCGCATTTTTCTGCGTAGGACACAAGCCCAGATGATGGTGGACGGCCATAGTGATCAAAAAGGGTTGATGTCATGCCCTCCGACATTTTCTATCACAGCGAACTCAGTTATGTCTGTGCCACATGTGAATTTATCTGAACCATCCGTCAACTCATCAGCGGCACCTGTCACACTAACTGCATCGGTGGTAAAATTGTGTACGCCAACGACGCCGGTTGCGTCAACTTCTACTTCAGCCTCGCCAGATATGACTACTTTTACGGCAACTGCAAAATTGCCTTCGCCCTCGGATATTAGTAAGATGTGCGCCGCCGACAAGGAGAGTTTGCAAGCCGCATTAGGTTTTTGGAAAACTCGAAAGCGTATTAACTTGGAGGCTCGACGAAAGGAAGAATCGACAAAGGAAAGCAAGAAAGTGACAAATAAGGATATAAAGAAACAAATTAAGAAAGATGAAGGGACAGAAAGCGTAGCGACGCCGGTGACAAATGAGTCAAGCGCAAAAAGGAAGAGGGAAGGCGTGGAGACGTTTTGCGCGGAAGAGGAAATCATGAAGTTCAAACGATGTAATTTTTTTATTTTTTGGATTTTCGGCAATTATGTGGTTTTTCTTTACGAGAGCTTTTGTTGTTGTTATTAATGTTTATTTTCAGCAATCAGTTCAGTCAAAGATTTATCGAGCACAAAAATCGTAACCGAGTCTGACGCGTCTTCTTCTGCCAATACGGTGGCACCGGTGAAATCGTCTATTGAAAATTTGCTCGCGTCGAAAATGGCGCAAACGGAATTGCAGAGCCCGCTGATCTCTTTTCACTCGTACAAGTTAGTTTTTGTATTTATAACTAAAAATGTTTTTCGTGGACGAAATTTCCAGAATGTTTTTTACATAGGAATTTTCAATGGTGGAATTCTAAAAAAACATTGCCAATTGTGGGGGAGAGAATTCTCTTTATCTGGCGACGCCACTTCATACACACATGTGTTCGTTTATTTCTTAAATTTATTACTTTCAGGTTGAACCAGAATTTCCCTTTCCATTTAATTCGTCATCCGGCCGTCTCTAACAAAATCGACCCAGTTCGACCGCTGTGCCCATTTCAATTGCACGGCCGCTGTGCCGACACGAAATGCCCTTGGTCGGTTTTTTTATTCATTTGCAAAGCTTTGATGTGATTTAAAATCGAAAATTTTAAGTCAAAAATGGTTTTTGGTAGAGTTGTGGATAGTGTCTAGAAACAAAATCGTAAAATGAAAGTGAAGTAATTTCACTTTGCCATTTCAACATTTACTGATAAATGGAAATTTGTTTCATCGCCGTTTTTGGTGGAATATTTCACTTTGAAATGGAAACACTGGTTGAGGAGCATAAAAAAGGCGTATCCGTCGGATCTTTTTGCGAAATTTAGGCAACATGACTGGGACTACCAGGTGACGGATGTAGAGATTGTTTGCGGCTTTCTCGGCGTCCATTCTTCTCTCTGCCCGTCGGGCTTATCCCACCGTTTGTTTTTACTCTAAAGTGTTCAATTTGGTAATTATTTCCATTTATTTTTATTATATTTTGTTTTTGTATTACTCAATTTTTAAGTATTTATTTTATTGCAAGTACTGCTATTAATTTTTATTTGATTCTATTTTATTTATTTAATACAGTTTTTGATATTTTGAAATTTACAACAAACCGAATTTAAATAAATTATGGATTTAATGTTTTAGAGGCCTACGCAAAAAAGTTGTTGGCCACTTATTCCGTAGAGGATGTGGCGCGCTTTTTAGCCTCGAAAGTTTCAGAGGACTCATTGAGCGACAAAAAGTTACTCTCGGTTTCGAATGGCGAACGCAAAACCCAAATGAGTAAAAAGACTGTGAAACAGCTGGGTACCTTTTTTTCAATTTATGTTTGAAAATATAGAATACTAACGATAATAAGACGAGCAGAGTCGTATCTAGAAAATTGTTTTTGTGGGGAGGGTGTATGTAGCAATGGCGGGCACAGCGGAGTAGCTACCCCACGATAATTTTTTTTTTAAGTTTTGAATTGGACACCAGAAATTTATCATAGGGGGATTTAACCAAAAAATTCTTTAGTAGGAATTGCTAAAATTTCAATTCCTTGCTTGCGATAAACCACGAATTGCTAAAAAAAAAAAATCTCCATGGGGAACCCCGCTTGGGCGACGCTTTTGGGGGTAGAATCAAAATGACTGCATTTTGGCTTTCAAAAGCAAAATAATTTTAGATGGCCGCGAAATTGAATATTATTCAATTTTGCCGCATTTCCGTGATTTTCGCGAAGAGGTTAGCGATGCGTCAATTGATTTTTGACATAAAAAGTAAGTCATTATTATCATTGTTTGTGTCATAATTGGGTGCATGTAATGTGATTTAACACAGCTAAATTATAGTTTTTGGTGTAAAAATAGTTTGGGTACGATCATTTTCGTGCTGTATTTATCCTTGTAGTGTGCATCCATTTGATATATGATGGCCTTATTATTGTTTTTGTTGATTTTTATGATAATGAAATAAAAACTTCATTATGTTCGTCCATTTATGAATTTACAAAAAATAAAATTAATTACAGAAGTAAAACTATTCCAATTGATGATAAAGTGGAGGAAGTTAGTTTGGAGGAAACTTTTTTTTGGTACGAACAATTTCAAAACTTGGAAGATCGGTTTAGTTGCGCAAATTTCATGCTTAAAAACAAAACAATTGACCGCCAGTCAACAAATATGAATTCAAAAACAATACAAGCGAAAATTATTTTCGATGAAGCATCGATAGCTTTACTTTTTTTTCGAGCTTATACTTTTTAGACTCTGGTGTCAGCCGTCTATTTTCGCCTATTTTCCTCCATCTTTTTGGTAATACAAATGCGTGTTATTAAGTTTTCTTTCGTACCTTCTTACCTCAAGTTTTTCCACATGATAGTTTCGTATTCTTTTTCGTGTGAATATGTATATGTTTTGTATAAGCTTCCGTATTATTTATTTTTCTATAATCTCGTTTTTGCGCATATATTTTGTTCATTTCTTAGTGCTGCTCTTCTTCAGTATCCAATGTTTTCTGCGCTTTTTTATTCCAGCCTCACAAGTTGATGTATGCGTGTGAGTGCGGTCTATACATTTTTTGGCCAAACAATCGGCTTTGATCATCTGTCTTTCCGATTGTCCGATGCTAAAGAAAAGCACAAAAGAAAACAAAACAAAAAACGCGGCTCGAGCACCGATCTTCACCCGCCGGTACTGCATCATTTTATTGTGCTATTTCTCTCATTTCTCGAGAAAAAATCCGCGAGTAGGTAAATTCAACGTTAAAGTTATTCTTGCAGGTTTCTGTCTTTCTATTTACATTACTTTTTCTTTCTCTCTAGTCTAATATGGAATACTTTTCGCTTTTGTTTTTTGGTCTTGTATGAAATATATGCGTAACGTCTCCTGAAAATTTTCCAGAAAAGTTCACTGCGTTTTCGAGCATTTTTTCCTTCTCAAGCGATTTTTAGTTCTGCCACATTTTTGTGGACTATTGGCCGTCGGGTGATTTGACTCATACATTTTTTGAAAATAATGACAAAAATGGAGGATTTTTTTATTTTGGAATGTTTATTTTTGGTTTGGTATAACAGCAAGACTAGCGGCATGTACACAATATGTAGTATATACAGGATTGAATTTTTGAGAAATGATACTTTCATGTTAAACAAGATTGCATTTTTTGGCACATTTAAAAAGCCTTCACTTTCATCCAAGCCTCTTTCCGTTTTATCGTGATTAACTTATTATGGAATTTTCATCGCTACTTTCATTAATTCATTTCCAACAGGGAGGGGGGGGGGTTGTACCCGACCCTGCGTTCGATGTCGCACTTGTTCTGAGCGTCGACGTTCCATGCGCGTTCCCACCAATTCCAAAAATATCCCATGTCAAAAGGCAAAAACATTTATTCAAAACAGGAATCTATTTTCTCCTGATTTGAGTTTCTTTTTGCATGAAATTGATACCTACAAAATAAATAAATAAATGAAATTATATCGCAGAATGAATAACAATGCAAAAAATAAGAATATTACCGACAAAAGCTAAGCCTTCTGTTGGGTTCATGAGCTTTCCGTGAGAAAGGAAGAAAAGGGGGAGAAGATCACACGTAAAGTAGAGAAAACTCAATTTTATTTGGTATGAGAATGAAGGAAGCGAACGTAACGAAAAAACCGTATTATAATCAAAGCTGATTTTTGAGGAAAATGAATGCATAGAAAGTGCAGAAAATTTACTTACACCGAGCATTTTATTGTAATTTATTATGAAATTAAACCGTTCAAATAATTAAACATTTCAACTTTTACCAAAACATTTTCGTCTCAGCTTTCAATAAAGTTTGGTTCACACAAGAATCTTACGCGATAATTTACAGTAAACTGGATTGCACAGTTGTCGGTCGGGTCGGTTGGTTTATTATCGTATATTGAAAAAATAGTTCTTATAAAAATTTACAGTAATTCGTTATATTCAATTTAATTGTTTATGGTATACTACTTTTTATACATATAATATAATATTGTATTTAGTTTATCCCGAGCCGCTGTGCGGTTTTTCGGTTGAGGCGAGCGTGTAGTAGTTAGTCAGTGTGCGGAGGAATGTCGCGCACTCAGTCGGAGCTTATTTCTGCGGCGGGCGGCGGCGCGCCGTTGGCAATCGTCCCCGGCGGCACGACCCTCATCGGCACGTATCCCGCGTTTAGGGAGAAGAAGAAAAATGCCATAAACTATTTTCTTCTGCCAAATCTCGTTGTTCACATCGTCGGGTTGGCGGCCCTTTTTGCGCTTTGGTATTACTTAAGGTTGGCGATTATTCGATAAATATATATTTTTTTCTATTTGCTTTCTATTGTGTCTTCGGTTTTGTACTATATACAATTTTTAGTTTTATTGATCTTAGTTCTATTTTTAGCAATTATTGATCGATAACTAGGAATCATTCGTTTATGAATGTTTTGGCCTTTTATTGTGCCTACGGTCTTTTACTGTACTCAATTTTAGGTTCACTACCGTTTTTCCCTACCATCATCGGGTGTTCTACTGTCGCGATATTCTCCTCTACAAGCCCAACTTTCGGCCGGAGGACTTCGAAATTTATGTCTCCTACGGCTTACTATACCTTTTGGCTTTTTTAATTCCGCCAATTGTCGTAAGTTTTCTTCCTACTTACTTTGTGGCGATTATCTTCTACTATACATAACATATATACGTACTTTAATCATTTCAGATCTGCATTGGCGAAGTGATGTTTTGGCTGTTTTCGACTAAACCGCGCAAATCAGTTTTTGCTACATGTCGCGAGTGCAAAATTCATCTCATCACGCGACGGCTAATTCGTTTTCTTTGTAAGTTTTTTTCCTATTATACTGTACGCCATATGTATTTATTTTGAAGAATTTTTTAATACATATTAAAATAATTAGTAATATTTCAAAATTTATTAAACCAAGAATTAAATTATTATTAAACCAGCTACACTCCTGTTCAAAAGTATAAGGACAGTTTAAGAATTGGCATAACTTTTGTCTCAAATGTTGGAATCGGATGAAACTTTTTTTTAAACACGTGTTTTTATATTAGAAATTTATTAAGCCAGAAATGTATTAAGCCATTAAAATATTTAGAACTGATTTTTTGATATTACTTTTATTTTTATTGCATACGATGTATGGTACATACGATATATTTTACATATATGTATTAAAAATTTCAGCGGTGTTTTTGTTTGGAGCGTTAATAACGCAAATTTTTGTGGACGTCATCAAGCTAATGACCGGATATCAACGACCGTATTTTCTGTCGTTGTGCAACGTGTCTTTATCGTATGTTTTCGGTTCATTCATTATCACTACTGTATCACAATTACATAATGGGTTATATATGTATACATCAGAATTAAGCTGAATTTCGAAATTGCGAATTCCGGCCGCTTTTTGAGCCTTGGAATTTTTACTTCCGCCCAACCCTGGATATGCATACATATATCAAAATATAGCATGCGTACTACATACATACCAAATAAATTTCATTTGCGAAAATCGCAAATAAATTTTTATTTTCGCAAATCGCAAATTTTTGCCCAAAAAGCCGCAAAACCGTAAATCGCAAAAAAAAAGTAAATTAAAAAAAAATCGTATTGGAAAAATCGTATGCTGATATCCCCGCAATAAAATCATTTAATACAACGTTATGCCAAATTCTAAATTTAAAAAAGAACTGTTTCCCTTTTTTCAAAATTTGCGAAAAAGAATCGATTTTCAACGCAAACTGCAAAACCGCAAATCGCAAATAGGAAACCGCAAATTTTACCACCCCTAATACATGCATATGTAATTTTTTAGGTCGTGTACGGCACCGTTGGACCATTCGCCGTCACCGTCACCGCATTTGGCGTGTAATAACCGCAATGCGGACGATTTACGGTACGCGTGGCTCACTTTTCCATCACTGCACGCGGCGTTCTCCAGCTATTCCGCCTGCTTTGCGTCGGTGGGTGTCATTTTGAATTTTATCTCCGACGCGTCACGCTTTCAACTTTTATTCACAGCATATAATCACAGTGAATATTTTCAATGCCTCTTTCAGTGCTACATCTACTACATGATCAACCTGAGGGGCGCGCCCCTTCTCCGTCCCATGCTCATCTGCAGTCTGGTGGCGTTGGCGTTGGTGGATTCGTTTTCGCGCATAAATGGCTATAAAAATCACTGGCGCGATATCTGGGTGGGCTGGCTCATCGGATTTACGATTGCACTCTTTTTGGTAAGATATTCTTCAAAAAACCACCAATTTTAACATACTATTTACTTCGATTATGGTACAAGCTTTGATTATTGAAATGTGCTTTACATACACACCAGGCAAATAAATTTCATTTGCGAAAACCGCAAATCGCAAATAAATTTCTATTTTCGCAAATCGCAAATTTTTGCCCAAAAAAGCCGAAAAACAGCAAATCGCAATTTTTTGTTTATAAAAAATTCGTTTTAAAAAATTTGTTTACTGATATCTCCGAAATAGGATAATTTAATACAACGTTATGCCAAGTCCTAAAAAATAACTGTTTCCCATTTTTCAAAATTTTATATATATATATATATATATATATATATATATATATATATATATATATATATATATATATATATATATATAATATATATACACTGCTTGACAAAAGTTTAAGAACACCCATTTTTGGGGGGTTTTGGTATTCCAATGACCTTTTTTCGAAAAACGAATTATTCCACGTGATTCAGCACCCCAATGGCGAAAATGCGCCCCTCACCACGCAAGTGCCTCCTCTGAAATTTCGCTTCGAGAAAAGGATCGGATCCTTTCTTAGATATTTCCAATAGCAGTTAAAGCCATCCGGTCCGTCGAGGTTGAATTTCTTCTCATCGCTGAAGATTTTCTGAATGCAAAAATCGACATTCAAGCATTAACTGCCAACCAAGCATAACAGCACATTTTCGCCATTGGGTACAGTAGAATTCGCTGTACCCCTTCACTCCCTGTCGCATGGACAGTGCCGGGTATGTAGAAGTACTCCAGAATCACTTGATGCCGTATTTGAAGCGTTTCCTTCGCATCCCATTCGTTTAGCAACAAAATAATGCGCCGATTCATCGAAATAGCGTGACCCAGACGTGGTTTAACGGCCTCCACATG
>SAUE01000381.1:9273-21580 GCA_009724625.1 Deladenus siricidicola | reverse complement strand
TATTATTCGTTTTTATCTGGCGCATTGTAATTTCTGCGTGAATTTAGTTGGTTTGCGCCGTCGATTGGTCGTGGCTGCGGTTTTAGCTTCAACGAGTCGGGCCTTCTTCAGGTTCTGCAAAATATGCGCTGCAATTTGCTGATACGAGGCCACGAAGCGAAATCGGTTGGTAAATTTTTTCATTCCTGACTATGAACTTAATTGCGCGATTTTTTAAGTTTTTGTTAAATTTAATTATTCGATTTGGTTTAGAAAGGCGTGGAAGAGATGTTCGGTTCGCGTTGTATAACTGTTCATTCTACATCGCTTCAGGCGGGCGACCGCGCCGCGACTCTGCGCCTTATGTCGAATGCGCGTGGTACGGCACTGAGTTTCACCGCGCTTTTTCACTCACGCAAAGAAATTCGTCGTTTGAAAACCGGTTGCGAGAAGCTTCTCAGCGATTACAATTCCTATCGGTATATAATTTCTTGCATTTGTTGAATTTTGAAAAATTTTCTAGGAGGGATTTTGATGTTTTTTTTTATTAACTTCAGATATCTCGATATGAAAAAAATTGTTTTACCGAAAACTGATCTGCGTCCGGTCTTCCAGAAAATTGATGACAGTCGTTTCTTCCGTCGTAATGTGGCCGGTCAGGACGAGCTATATTTGTGGGTACAGGTCAGTATATAATCTTTTATAATTTGGGATTGGGTCGTGGAAATTAATAGAATTTCGTTGCTGAGTTTTAGTTTTGGTAAGAGTTTAACATTGCCGGCGTCTTATTAAATCAAGAATATTTTGTTTATCAGCAAAAAATTGCGATGAGGCATATAAGTTCTGCTGATTTAGTCGAATGCTGGCACTTTATTTACGGATTATTGTCGTCGCAAAAAAGTTCAACGCCCAAAGACGGTGGCACTTCGACTGTTTCCGCTGATGCTTTCGGTAGCGTTTGGCGAGAAATTGGTCGAAAATTGTGAGCTCTCTCACGAGGCTATTAAACTGCTTGTTAAGGTAATTATTTTCAAAATTGTTTTCAATATTTTTTGTTTGTTAGATTTCTAAAAATCGTCATTCCTACGAACTGGCGATAAATTGGAATATGTTTAAAAATAAAACGTTTTAGTTCTCGAAGCATTGCGGTCAACAGCGAAATTTGGGTTTGCTTGTGGATGAGGATTTTGAGCGACTTGAAATTGCCGACCGTACTGACTCTGGTGAATTTTTCAAGTATTCGACGTGACAGTGAACCATGAGCCGGTTTTTATCCACAATTTGTTTAAAAATGATTGAAAAGTGCATTTTATTCAGCAAAAATTCGTTAAATATTTTTTCAAAAAATATATGTAGATGTAATGGTAATTGTTCTGGATATTTTGTGGGGGAGAAACATTCAGATTATCGCCAATAAATCTGGAGAAAAGGCGTTTTTTAAGCAGCAAAACAAAAAAAAATTTGAATTTTTATTAGCTGAAAACGTATTGGCTATTTCTTGGCTTAGGCTTAGGCTTAGATTTAAAAATAATCAACTTTTTCGTGTAAAAAGTGCGTTTTTTCCAGAAATTGAACGTCAACGCGAGTTATCGGCACTCGACTTGGAGAATGGTAACAATAGCGGTTCGTCAGGTGAGTCGGCGGATGGTTCGCCGCGGGTCGGCAAATCAAAGCATACCGCGCCCACTCAATCTTCTTCCGCACCGCCGACCGTTCCGTTCGCTAGCCATAAATTAGTGAGTTTGAAAAATCTCTCATTTAAAAGAAAATGCCAAAGATGATGATTTCTGTTCCAATGTTAGATTTTTTTGTTAAATTTTTGTGGCAGAAATAAAAAAAGCGGAAGGTAGTTTTTGCAATATTTTTTTCTTAGAAATTGCACTCTGAAAAACGGGCAAGCGGTAGATGTTTTAATTTTACTAGTCTTTTTGCTTTTTAGTTTTTTCTTAGCTATAATTTGCATCCGAAATGCCAAAAAATCTGGTTCGGGTTCTTTTTACACTACTTTCAAAATGGACTGGATGCAAAAATGAAGATTTCATACACTTGGGGTGAGAGTGGATAAGGTCGGTTCTTCATGCTCATGGAAAGTTGGAAAATTTTACAGGCGCTCCATTCCCTCGATCAGACGCAGACGGATGAGGAATTGCCGGCGGACGTCGAGCCGACGTCGTTGCCGCGAATCAGTGAGGAGGATTTCGCCAGCCATCAACAACATAATCGGCGACAGCATAGCACCTCGTCAACGGTGACCGCCATACCATTGGCACCAGAAATTACACCGCCTATGTCAAATCAAACCGATTACAACAAGAAAGGTCAAACCGAGAAGTCACGTCATTCCCAACAACAACAACCGCAGTGCAAGAAACAATCACACAGAAGTAAGTCATGAAGGGACATATTTGTAAATTTTCATTTTGTAATCATTTTCTTTTATAGAAAAGGTGGAAACACTTTTGTGTAACTCTCCTTTATCTAAAAATTATGATTCTAGGCTCTCTTATTTTTAGAAAGAAGATCAAAGACAATAAACGATGATGAAATCGTGCAAATGCCGACCAACGCCAATAATCGACAAACCACTTCTCGCCACGACTCGGCGCATTTAGCAACAAAAACTGGAAAACCCAAAAGTCAGCGCAAAGCGGCGCGATGAAAATTTCCTATGCAAATCTAACGAAAACTTATCGGAAATCTAACGAAAACTTATCGAAAAGTAATAAATGATTATAATTGGACTTCGCAGTCTTTCTGTCTAAATATTGTTCTTCTGTAATTCTGGTTTTGTAAATACTGAAATGTTGTATGTAAATAAAGGTAATTGACTATTATTGAAAAAAACAAATTTAGATTTGGGTTTCGATAAAAATTAGGCCAAGCTTAATTTTTGAAGGGTTGTGGGTTAGGCTGCGTCAGGCATGTGGCGTATTGTTTTATTACACCATAAAAATAACATATACATATATGTACGTGCCTCATGTTTGCCAATAAGGTTTACGAAATTTTAGATTAGAAAAATAATACTTGAAAATTTTAATATTTTTTTTCTGATTTTGAAAATTAAATTTTTACATATTTAGTAAAGTCAGTCTGACCCCTAATCTTGCTTGGCTCTAAAAATATGACTCCTAATCTGTTTCACCAGAAAATTGTTGAATAAGCTTTCATCGATTTTTAACTAATGTCAAAAAATATTTTTATATAATGTATTCGAGAGGAAAATTGATATAAATATGCTTTTATTTAGCGCCATTAACGAAAAATACAATGTAGAAAGAACTACAACAAATATAGAGCAATAAGTATATAGTTTTTATGTACAAAATTTTTGGTGTAGGCAAAAATATTTCTTTTAACCAACGCTTAAAAGGGAATTACTAGGATGTTGTGATCCACCCATACTCAATATTAGCAGATGGAAACAATTAGGGCGATATCGGAAGCCAAGCCAAAAACACGTAATTTCACGTATGAAGCGTATTCGTTAGTGATTCCCTTATGAGTTTTGGAATTTTGAAAATTCGAAGTTTCTTCTTCTAAAACTAATATTTCACATTGTTGTTAGTTGTAATATTATTATAAAATGATATAATATTAAATGGTTGATTTGGAAATAGCCCGTAAAGTTAGCATATCAAAACTTGCGTAAAAAACAATATATGTAAAACCAAAGGTGCTAAAAAACGAATTTCAGTTTGAAAATAGAAAAAATTAAATTAAATAAATTGAAACTCAAAAATTTTCGAACGTATTTTGGTTTTTAATTTCGTTTTCGGTTAGCAAAAATAAATATTAATGAACAAAATTCTATGTAGTTTTTGTTTAGAAAATGGCATTTGCTTTAATTTTTTTCGGAAATTAAAGAAAACGTAGGTTTCGTTATTTATTGCATAAACGAGTTTTTTCCTTGTGGTTTTGTAGTTTAAGTGAAAATGACAAACAAAAAACTGCTCTTAATCGATAAAATATCTTGAATAGTTACTAAACTTTAAAAAATGAATGAATGTTATTTATTATTTCTTGTTCTATGGTTTTTATTCATTTCACTTTTTGAATGTTGTTGTACCGTACCAAGAATAGTAATTCTTGGAAAATTAATTAATGTTTACGGTAACTTCGAGCAGTTTGGAATTTGTGCATTTTGTTCGCTTCGAATTGCGCGTTTTTGAATGGAAGAGTACAGTATGTAGACGATCATTAAAGTAGCTGTTGTGCCACAAAGCGCGGCGCCGATCATGTTGTAATATGCCGCGTAGTTTTCTTGGCGCAAGGCCGCGCTGAACGCCGCCGCCGACGGCTCGCTGTCGAACGCGATCACGTTCAGCGGTTCGGCGAACGAGACTTCAACGCCAATTGGCGGCGTTTGCCGCGGTGGCTTCGGCGGCGGATTCACGTTGGCGGCGGCCAGCGGAATTTGCGCTCCAAAAGTCTGTGGCGTGGGCTGAATTGGTATTATTGGGCCGGAGTTGCTGTTTGGTGTTTGCTCAAAATGTTGAGGCGGAAGTTGATCCCCAGTCGGTGGAGCCTGCACCACATTTTTGTCATAATAGGCTTGTATTGGCAAATTTTCGTATGCATTATCGCCAGCGAATGACTCTTGTGTTTGTGAAATTCCTCTGCCAAGTGGATGTGCCACAGGCACAGTTTTTGGTGCTACAGGCAAGGTTTGAATGGACAGTAGATTGTGTTCCCTTTGCGGCCATTCCTCGAACCTTGTCAGGTCATTCAACTCGTTCGGCGAGAGTATTTTTTCGAAAAGGTTCGCCATTTTGTTTGGATAGTGTTCATCAGTTGGAAATTGGTTTTGTGAATGAGCTGATTCGGCGACGCGCGGCGCTCCCATGGAATGTGTTGGCGCTTGAATCAAGTGCTCAGGCCATCTGAAATCATTCTCATTTCCATATTGAAAAGGCTCAATAAACATCTCAGGTAATCCGTATTGTTGTTGGTTTGAGTTTGACGGCTCAATTTGAACACTCGGCAAGGGCTGATAATGATGATAGTTCGACGGAATTTCATACTTATTTAGCGGATATAATTGGTGGCTTGGTGCGAAGTGATTTTGCGAAAATTCAAAAGGCGGCCGTTCCCTAGGTTGGGAATATATTGGGTCGGGCTTGGCGAAATTGTACGCTGTCTTGAATAAGTGGGGATTGGATCTATCGAAGCTTTCTTCGTCCATTTTTTCGAAACTTCCGACGGATTTGCTTCGGCTGAATTTCGAATGCGGACGCGAAGGAAGCAGACCGTCTTTGACAAATGGCCCATCATTATCAACCGGCTCAAGTCTCTCGAAATTGTTGTCATTCGCGCTCAGCGCGATGCTCGTGTACACATCGATTACCGCCGGCTGTTGGTCACGCTGTTCCTGCATGTCGCGTTGTTGTTGTTGATGTTGCTGGTGTTGTTGTTGTTGTTGGTATTGTTGTTGTTCCTGTCGACGCCGCTGTCGCTGGTACTGAAGTTGCTCTGAATCTGCTTTTCGGGTTTTAGATGGAATTTTCGTTTTTTCAGCAGAATTTTCGTCCGAATTCCATTGAATTCTGATTTTGTGGACGTCTTTCGGCAGGATGTCATTAGCTAATTCATTTTTCCCCAGCTTTTTGAAGTATTTGTCATCAATAATTATGTATCTCCATTGATTTGTCTCGTCACTCTCATTATTATCCTTACCATCTTCCTCGTTGTCGGCGTTCGCCGAAATCGACTGGAGAATTTTTCGATAAATTTGCGGTGTTATCGTGGATCGCAGCTGGGCGATCTCTCTGCTAATCTCCTCATCCGACTTGTACTCAGCGGCTGCTTGGTCGGAATTCGGCGAGACGGTCTTCGGCAGATTCAGCAGCACATAGCGTCGCTTTCGCTGCTGATCCTTGGCTATTTCAGCTGGCGCCTGTCGCAGCGCGCGTGCGCGTCGCTTCGTCTTCGTCGGCTGTCCAGCAGCGGCTATGGAGGCGGAGGAGGCGGCGGCCGCGTCGTCCTCCATGGAGGTCTGAAAGCTGGGCGGCGTCGCTTTCGTCGTTAGCTCCGCGTCTAGCGGCGTAACGCGCCAAAACATCTCGCGCGATTCCTCGCTCGGCCCACGCTTTTCTCTCGCCTCTACCATAACCTGAACGTCATTTTTTTGAATAAAATTTTTTAATTATAATTTTTTTCTATTTTTCTATTTTTATTTAATAAATTTTTCGTCTAATTATTTGTTGTTACATAATTATTTTTTATGTAATTATGTTTACTATATATAATTAATGCATACGTATTCGGCTGGCTGTTTGAAAAGTTCTTGCAAAGTTTTTAATTTTATTTTTTCGCTGTATTCAGACAAAAATTATATAAAAATTTATATAATTGTGACGGAAAATAAAATTTTGACGAAAAAAAGTTATCAAATTTTTGAAATTTATAATTTTTGAAAAATTATATTTTTGAAAAATTATATAAAAATTTATATAATTTGTGATGTAGAATTCAAAATTTAGCAAAAAAAAACAAAATTAAAAAACGCATAAAAACTTTCCCAACAACCTATACATATGTAATGTAATAAAAGGTGAAAAAATTATAATTATGATTAAAATAATTAAAAATATTACAATAATCATCAAAAATTGGGCGACGGTAATTTGGCAGTAATCACCAAAAAATCGTCAAAAACTCACGGAATCCATACTGAAGGTATTGTGCGTGTGAAGTCGGGGGAAGGGCGTCACCCAGCGCGGCTTTCGCGCCGTCGTTGACGCCTTCCTCGCGTCGCGTTCTTCTTCGGCGTCGGCGTTGAATGTGTAGGCGATTCCGCCGGGCGCTTTGCGTACGTTCGTCATTCCTCTGCTGGCGGCATCATCTTTGCAGGCAGTGCCGAAAAATTCCGCTTCTTTTCTGCTCAAATCCACCACAGCGGATGTCTGGGCGCTTTTCGCGCTGGTATCGCGACGCGTTCGCCGCTTTGGGATGTCTGCTGGGCGAGAGTCCGCGTGAGAATCGGACGAGGACGAGGTTGCGCGAGAATCGGAGATTGCCTGCGAACCAAAGTGACTTTTTTGAACAGAGTTCTCTTCATTCTGCGGCGTTTTAATACTGTGGATTATTTCGATACGGTACTTTTTCGCGTCCTCATTACCGTGCGAGTTGTTGTCCTCGACTTTTCGAATGGAATTATCGAGAATTTGCGCTGAGGTCAGATTGCGTGGAATCAGCAGCAAAAGTTCGTCGGAGTCGTTCGGCCCACCACCGTTAACCTCGACTACCGTATGCTCTTTTGAGTTTATACCTTTGAGCAAATGCTCACCTTCCTCCATTTCATTTGTTGAATTTTCATCCGCCGATTCTGATCTATTTTCATTTGTGTTGTTGGAGATGTTTGCTGTCTGAGAGTCATTATCAGTCTGATAATCATTCTCATTTGAATCATTCTCATTTGAATTTTTCTCATCAAAGTGCTCATCAAAATGTCGTCTTTGTGGCAGAGTATTTGTTAATTTTTCAGCTTTTCCTGCTGCAACAGTAACAGGTTGTGACATTATCGTAGACGTTGGTGATATCAACGGTGTCACGCCTACGGTAGAGGTCTTGCTTGCGTCAAAGTCAGACGAAAATATCGAATTTTTCCACTTACGCTCATCCTTATCGTCGAGTTCCCCTTTTTGAGGGTCGGCGTCACCGTGATGCGCTGAAGAGGCGGCGGTCTTGCTAGTTCTTTCTCCGCTTTCAGCCTTCCCGCTGTCATCATGATTCTTATCATCATCATTGCCATCGCCAGCGGCATCAGCAGAAGCGATCGGAAAGAGCATTGTTTTGAGAATCTCGTCTTTATCATCATTATCATTATCATTATCATTATCATTATCATTATCATTATTATTATCATTATCATCGCCCCTTCTCGCCGCCGTCGTCGTTTTATTCTTGCGCGCCCTTCGCTCACTCTCAATCCCAACGTCGCTATCGCTATCGTCATCGCCGTTGCCAGCGGCCGCTGCGAAATTCTGATGATTTCTCGCCGCGCGGCTGATAGTGAGACTTTCGCTCATCGCCTTCGCGATGTCCTCCATTTCCAGCAATTCTTCCGGCGCGTCGCTCGCCCTACTACGTACGGTGGCTTTCGTCGTCGTTGTGGCGGCCGCGCCGGCTACCGTAGCCGTGTGTTTTCGGGTGGTTTTGTGAAGTTTTACGTTTACAGTACGCGGAGGCAATGTCGTGCTAGCCGGCGAGTTGGTCAAACGGCGTTCCGCAAATATCGTAGCCTTGGAGGTGAGAAATGCTTCTTTCGAATTCCCCTCGAATCCAAACTGTTTCTCCCGTTCTCCGCCAACGGCTACGGTAGAGAGTTTTGAGCGATTGCGCTTAAATTTATTCTCTTCAATATCACTATCACTCAGATTCTCGTCTAGATTAGAATTATTGTCCGTGTCGAGCTCAATCTCGTCGCCAATTTGCAAACTTTCGTCGGGCCGCGATGCGTGCGTCCCCTTGCCGGCGCGCGTGGCGGCGCGGTTGGCGGCGGCGGTGGCGACGGGCACGGCAACCAACAGCGCAAATATCAAAAAATTGTGGCACTTTCTCATCTAAAAATAATTACTTTTTTTTCATTTCACTCCGAAAAAAATTCTTATTGGAATTCGAAATTTGCTGGCATTGACAGCGATAATAAAATTAATAAATTATTAATTTTTTAATTAAAAAATCTTTCGTCGAGAGCAAAGTGCATTCATGAGAGATAGAAAATGTGGGAGGGGGGGGGGAGAAGAAGGAAACTTGTACGAAAACACTTTAACAGCGCCGCGAACACCTATGCAAAAACACTTTAGCGGAATTAAAAATGAAATATTATTATAATAGGTTGTCCTGAAAGTTGTTGCGCACACTTCTCATTTCCTCCGCTTAGTCTTTTGTGTTTACGGAGAAAGATTTGAATTTTTTTTTCAAATTTTTTTGTGATTTTCGAATTCTGCGCTTAATTCCGCACAACAATCTCTCTATCTGAGTGACTTGTTCCAATAAAATGGGAACAAACGATGAAATTAAATAAAAAGCGCGCGAAAACTTCATGAACAAACTAATGTATGTGTACGTCAATATAATATTGAAAACGCTCAAAAAAATCTAAAACATTTTAATGGTATTGTAAATGAAATAGATCCGAAATTGTGAGGTATTCGAAATGTGATTGTTTTGGTGTGAAAGTTTTGAAATCGGATCCCCCACCCACCAAAAATTGAGTAAAATGTAGTGTTGCTGTAATTTGAATCCCATGCGGGTGACCAAGATATCCACGTTGGATACAATTTTTATCCAATTGAACCCATTTTCCAAAAATGTATGCAAATTGGATCTAATTTGAATCCAGTTCGAATACACCTTGCTTTTTCTTTACCCAAATTGGATACATTTCTAGACCCTCCTGGATTCAAAAAATATTCATTCAACTGGTCACCTCTTTAAAATGTTATTTTTTTTGGCGCGAAGTTCAAATCCTCCCCCCCCCCCCTCTTCACCACCACGATCGAGTCAAATGCGCTCTGCGGTTTGAATGTGTTTCTTGTCTCACTTTTCAAAGGAAATAAAATTACGAAAAAAGGAAATTATTTCAAAATGCTTTTTAAAATTCGTTTACCTTTATTTTAAATGTCAAAGGCTTTCTTTTTTTTGCAAAAATGTTTTCCTTCCCTTTTTTCTCTCATAATTTTAACACGATTTTCGACAAGTTGAAATGTCGGCGGCGCTTTTTTGTTGAACCAAAGAATAAATAAAATTAAAATGGGTGGGGTGTGGTGGGGGGTAGTGACGCCGCGACAATCGCGGCCGGCCGATTGCGGCTGAAATATGTATGAAAAAAAAAGTTTCGAATGAGATACGGTATTATTATAGCTTTTCAACGGCTCAAATGCTAGCATCCCTTGAAATGTTCAAGGATCCCATGAGATTTCTAGCCATCCCATAAGTAATTTTTAAACGATGAGTCCACAAAATTAATTATGTTAATTCGTTATGTGCAATGTTTTACCTTTTTTCAAAAAATGAAAGTAAACCGACAAAATGCACTTGAACAAAGTCCAAGTTCAAAATGAAGCAAATTCAACATGAACGTTTCGAAATGAATTTCAACCAGCGGCTTCCAATTTATAAAATTTATCCAAAATAATTATTATATTTCTAGTTAATTTATGTACAGGGTGGCGCATCTTTGTGGCGCAATTTGAATTGGCTCTAACTTTTTCAAATTTTTGTCGAAATGTCAAACTTCTTTTTTTTCCTGAATCCTTAGACTCTGGGATTTTGTTTATTACTTAATAATTTATGATTTGGTTTAATTTCCTTGTCTATTTTAAAGGTTTAAAATTTTAGTTAATTTTTCCAAAAAGCCGAAGTTGCCTTCTTAAAATGGAATGACAAAACCATTCGTTGCTGGTGGAAAAAGTTCTTTAAAACAGGTAGCGTCGCCAATAAGAAACCGAAGACTCAGCTCAGAAGAAACATATGCGAACGGTACTGAGAATTGAAGAAGTTTTGGCCAAATTCTTCGAGGACCCGTATACCAGCACTCCAAGTTTGGCCAGAAACGCAGGAATGCCATCACGACAGTCAATTCAACGGATATTGAATGTGCTGTTTTGTGTTTGTGTTTTGCTGTTTTGCGTTTGTTTTTTGATGGTTTTTGTTTGTTTTTGCTGTTTTTTCTTTGTTTGTTCATGTTTATCGTGAAGAACCACCCCACTCGCCGCGAATTACCGTATCGGCTGCAATTTTTGGTGTCGTCATTTTTTGTTCTAGTATAATAAATGTTTATAAATTATTTGGTGTTAAACAAAATCCTAGAGTCCGAGGATTACAAAGATGCGCCACCCTGTAAAAGAGATTAGAAGCGGATAAAGTTTCTTAATCCAACAAATACGACGATTTTAAAATGGAAAATTCAAGTTGAAATGGCTTTATTTGAACTTGAACTTCTTTCTAATTGATTTGAACTGGTGGCTTTTGAATTTTATTCGAATGTGTTCAAACGAATTTCATTATTGTGAAAAAAAGTTAATTTCATTTGAACCGAAATGTGAAAACACTGGTTACGTGTAAACTTCAACGTCTACAAGAATGGCCTAGTCGCCTAGCCTACTACGATTTCTTTGGTAAAAAATTGTTATTGATTTACATATATAAAATTATTTCAATATTTCGGCCGAAATTATCTATCGGCAATCCGCAATTGTCGAAACACGGGGGGATATGTCTGTCTGTCTGTCTGTCACAGCAAACGCGAACATGTACATATCAGGGGTGGCAAAATTTTCCGTTTCCATTTTCCGATTTTCCGCTTTTTTGGCCTAAAATTTTCCATTTTCCATTTTACGAAAATGGACCATTTTCCGGAAAATTTCGCATAAATGGAGCATGGTTGGTCATATAAATTTTAGTGTTCGGAATCATTTGAAATTGCGCAGATTTTTAAAAATTTGTAAATTTTGGTATAAAAAATCTGTATTTTCTGTATTTGGAAAAAACTGAAAAAAAGATATTTGAAAAAATCTGTATTTTCCGTTTCCATTTTCCTATTTTCCGCTTTTTTGGCCTAAAATTTTCCGTTTTCCAAACGCGGAAAATGCAAGTTCTTTCCATTTTCCTTTACGTAAATGAAATTTTACTTTCCTACCACCGCTGGTATGTATGGTATGAAATTTGTTCAATTTTTGTTAAAAAAAGATAATTTTTGCTCAATTTTTCTACATTTCTGGCGCAATTGGCGCAAATTTGAATCGAATTACGAACTCTACACGTTTCACTTCATTTTGTACTAATTTAATACCAAGTCAAGGTTATGGGAAGAAAAAACTTTCACTTTACTATACCAAATCGGGTAAGGAAGACGCTTCGCCCTGTGGATGGGTTACTGTAGCAAAACCAAAATTTATTCCAAAAATTTTCGTGAGTGGGTTAGTCGCCCCGTAAGTGGGTTACTGTCGCCCCGTGAGCGGGTTACTGTAGCAAAACCAAAAATTCAAAAAAATTCTTACAGCCTCAATATGTGAAATTTCATGCAAATCCAATTAAAATAAAGAACGTTATTCAATTCAAGATTTAGCTCAGGCGATTTCGACTGGGATACCCTGTACATATTTTTAATAAACACGTCATAATAAATAATAAGTTAAATTAGAAAAAAAACTTTATATGTATGTACAAATTTGATGAAAATAAACGAGAGAAATTTTCATTTTACTGAATGAGACATTTTCAGCACATGTATGATTTGAGCTAGGTTAATTAACTGCTAACACAATCAAATAAGGACTTCAAAAACTTTTAGAAATACTGTTTCATCCCACTGTCGCATTCG
>SAUE01003077.1:53200-68296 GCA_009724625.1 Deladenus siricidicola | reverse complement strand
GCGTGTTTCATAGCAAGGGGGTATAGGATAGGTTCTTGAAAAGCATCTTCGAAAAATAGCTTTGGTGATACGTCTTGGTTTTACTGGTGATACGTCTTGGTTTTACATCTTATCGAATTTTCTCAGAATTTCTCGAAGTCATGGATCAGAAAAATAGAATTTTAACTTTTGTTTGTAGGATTTGGAAAAAAGGTACCAGATGCAGAAGCATTTAGAAACGCTATAGCGCTAAAACGAGGAAGAAATTACATGGAAAAAATTTTGAGGCAAAACAGCTTTTGGACCTGGAGTCCCGGACTAAATGCTAAATTTCAGTGTATTCAAATTTTGGCTAAAGTTAAATTTCGACTTCCCCGCGCTTTTCTGGATTGCCCGAGTATCCCATCAACGAGGGCAATCGATATATCAGCGGATAGCCCATTAAAAATTACGTCGATCTGTGTAATCAAAAATGCTCAAAACCCAAATATCGCCGTGCTGTCTGCGATAGAAAAAAGCGCGGAAAAGTCGAAATTTAGCTTTTGCTAAATTTGAAATCACTGCTAAATTTTTAATTAAAATCAAATTAATTTTAAATTTGCGGGGAAAAAATTGACGCAGAAAAATCTGCTCGAAAACCAAATTACATATTTTTACCTTTAAGCGCGTAAATTAATAATTCTTAACTTTGGAAATCATCCTTTGTAAAAATTTTTACAAATAAAATTCGCGAAAAAAATGCCAATCACTCTTTCAAATTTATGCAGAAATCACAATTTCCAAAAAGAATTGGCGAATGTGGGACCACAACCGTTTTGCACATTTCATATGTCATTCGAATGTTGATGATTGCACAGATTCCAGATATCCAATCAATTTTTTCGGAAGCGCAAAACACGGAAGCGCAATATTTTCCAACACGCAAAGAAAATCCACAGGGAGACCAAGGTAGTGCGATTTTAAGAAAATATCAAAAATTTTAAGAAAATTTTTTTCTTCAAACCGTTTGAAATCCTTAAAAATCGACTACGGAAATGTATTTTGTGGCCATAAAAATACATCATCATTAGTGTTTCAACGATTTTGGGAAAAATAAAATTTTTGGTATATTCTTAAAATCACACTACCTTGGTCCCCCCTGTGGATCTTTGCGTATTGGAAAATGAAAATGTTTTGCGTTTCCGAAAAAAATTGATTGGATATTTAGAATCAGCGCATCATTACCATTCGAATATGATATTTGTAAAACGGTCGTGGTTAGTCCTACATCCGTTAAATTATTTCGAAAATTGAAGTCTACACGAATAAACTGCACTTTACCACCCCCCCCCCGCTGAATTTCAAAACTTTTTTGATGTTTTACTACGTAATTTCACACGCTGATCACGGATTTGATATTCATTTCCGGCGGAAATTCCAAAAAAGTGCCCAAGTGGTGTGAAAGCGTCGAAAACCACAGGGGACTGTCTCGAGTTTCGCATTCAAACCTTAAATACAATGCCAAACCTATCAACCCACAAATGAAACCCTTCCTCTTTTCTCCTCACTCTTCACTTTCCGACGGATCGAAACCTGTTGTGCTCTTCATTTCCCTTCAACTCGAAGTTGGTCGTTTCTATATTCTCTCGTCTCCGTTTGTCCCACGCTCTTCGTTCTTATTGTCCTATTCTCCCCGATCAGTTAGTTTTTAATAGTTGACGTCAAAAAAATCAACTTTGGAAATTTTATGTCGATATTTACATTTTTAGGTACTAAGTTTTTTTGAAAGTTGTAATCGTGATGAATCTCTTGTTATTCGATAAAGTAGACGTAATAGCATCTTTTTCGGGTTTGACATTATGAAATTTATTTAAATGAGTTAGTTACACTAATTTGACCGCAAACTCCGTGTGTTTTCAAGTATCATCATTATACGAATAAAGTGCATTTTCTATAAGGAACAACGAAATTATTCAAATGCCGATTAACAGTACACTAAAATATTTCAAACAAATCCATAAATTTTCGGGACGCTTTTTTCAGTGTTTCCAAATTAACTAAGTCTTTACCGTGAAGTGAACTTAAGTGAAGTGAACTTCACTTTACTTGAAAAAATAAAGTGGCGAAATGAAACATTTCACTTTACTTTAAAAAATAAAGTGGCGAAATGAAATTTGCTACTTAATCACGGTGCCTATCGATTGGTATGTACATTTTTGAAAAAGAATTTTTTTTTTCAAAAGATTTAGAATTTTGGTTAGATACCACTTAAAATTCAAATTCAATCATTTCCAATATTAAATTATATTTTTATTTTAAAAATTTCACATATTATAACAAAAAGAAGAACAAAACACTGAGCTTAAACACCATAAACAAAAGAACCGTATTCTAGCGCCGACATTGCGAGTAGAGCATCAAAAAGTGAGGCGGTTAAAGCGTCGCTTTTCAACGAAACCGAGGGAGAAAAGTCCGTTTCGTGATTTTTTTCAGCTTACATTGATCTCGATGCAAGCTGGCGCTGCATACATTTTCTAGTAACATTTTTCCTCCTCTAACAAAGAATTGGAGTTCGATTTCACTCTTACTTTACGTTTGGACCAGATGCGGGTCATTAAAATAAAGTGAAGCGTTTTATTTCGCCACTTTATTTTTTCAAGTAAAGTGAAGCGGTTAATTTTGCCACTTTATTTTTTTCGATAAAGTGAAGTCCACTTCACTCTCTAAAATTAATTTTTCATGGAAACACTGGCTTTTTTGCAACACTGGGAACGGCTGCGGCCTGTAGTATTGAGGCTTTGACTGAGGCTTTTGATATATAGACCCCCCGCTTTCCAAAAAAAACTTTTCATTTTGTTATGTCGATATTTTAACTTTATTTTCTTTTTTTTTCAATAGAAAAATCGCGGAGCCAAGGTATGATTTTCACAGAATGGGCAAAAACGTGTTTACTAGAAATTGTTTTAAAAAACAACTTGCAATAAAAACTTAGCTTTAAATTAAAAATTAAAAAAAAAATTAGATCGTTTAAATTAGATCGACCAGATTTTTCAAAGAATGCATAAAAAACGAGTTGATAGCTTCCGCGCATTCAAAAAGAACGGGTTAGGATGTTATCCTATAATATAATTTTTGGTTTTTTGTATAGCAAAAAAAGGGAAAAATCGCCGCATCCTGTACATACAGTACATTGTGAAATCTGAACTAATTTTTTAAGTTTTCCAAATCAGTTTCGTTATCTGATATATATATATATATATATATATATATATATGTGTATATATATATATATAAATCAATTTGTCCAGAAATCAATTTGTCATTTAAAAATTTAAAAAAGATAATTCTCTGCAATACGACAATGTATAAAATGATAAGCATTCAGAAAAGTTTTTATAAAATACAAATTTGTTAACAAGTGAAAAAACTCTACATATTCTGTTTACAAATCCACAGGTAAGTCCAGAAAGGGAATACGATAATTTTTTGGAAGTTTCACGAAAAATTCATTTTATATGACAAAAGTTACCAAAGGTTTAAATTAGATCGACCAGATTTTTCAAAGAAGCTGAAGCTAAGCTTATTTTCGTTGTTTGCTTTCCATGATTGGCTGCGGATAATTTTCACAAATCCACGGGTGCGATTTCACCGCATCCAGACCAAGTCTACATGATGGCTCGAGCACGAGAAGCTGAATTTTTAAATTTAGTTTTGCCGATAGAACGAGCTATAAGTGCGATAATTTCCAAACCTTTGAGTAGTTTTTTTTGGTCGACAACATTTTTAATGTGCCATCCGCAATTAATTGAGTACTTAGAAATTAAAAAAAAAGCGTGAAGTATTTTTGGAATAATTTACACATTAGGATGGTTTTTTATATATTAGTTTACATATAAAATAGAATGAAAAAGTGAAAGAAACTCACTTTGGAGACAAGATCTTTGGCGCCATTGGGAAATGAATCGGGAAAAACATAATGCGCCTTCTGGATTTTTTCTAATGTTCTGTTACGATCCGAGTCCTCAAAAGGAGGTTTTCCAACGAGAAATTCGTAGATAAGCACGCCCACAGACCAATTGTCTACCGTTTTGTCGTGGGGTCGACAGAAGATCATTTCCGGGGGCAAATAATCCAAAGTTCCACAAAGGGTTTCGCGTCTAAGATATTAATTTCAAATTAGAACTAAAAAATTACAATTATTTTATATACATATGCTAGACACAAATTATCGATTACTTCTGACCAAAACTGCCACATGTAAACAAAGAATAATACAAATTGACTCGAAAATTAATTACGTACCTTGAGGAAGGCGCATGAACAGCCCAACCAAAGTCGGCAATTTTCACGTCACCCTGTGAATTTACTAGTAGATTCTCTGGCTTAATATCGCGATGAATGACATTTTTGGAGTGGCAATAGCTGAGCGCATCGACGAGTTGGCTGATGATTCGAGCAGTGTTTGCCTCAGTGAATTTATTATCCTTTCGCAAGAGGGTGAACACCGATCCACGCGCTGCATGCTCCAAAATCAGGTATACGCGCTCATCATCGTAAAAATAGCCGTAGAGGCGTAGAATATTTGGATGTCTGAAAAATCGCAGGATACAAGAAATATACGGATGAAACAGCCAAAAATTCTCAAAGCTTAACACAAAGTAACCTTAAGTGGTACTGAATTTCAATTTCGCGCCTCAGTTGGTGAAACACCCTGTTCTTTTCAATATCCTTCTTAAAAAGCACTTTTATCGCGATGACAAAGTGAGTTTTTCGCTCTCGTGCCAAGTAAACGTTGCCGAACTTCCCTTTGCCGAGAGGTTTGCCAATTTCGAAATCATCTAGTTTCCAGCTCCTCTTTTCGTTCTCTTTATTCGCATGATCATGGTGTTGTTTTTCTGAATGCTCCTTGGGGTCCTCCGACATTTTTAATTAAATCTTAATTTCATAAAAATGAAATGGCAACTAATAAGATTAAAGCTTTTTCAAGAAAAAAAAATTAATAAACCATGAAGTGAAAAATAGATTGAAATTGAATAAGTAATTGAAATATGTAATTTTTTATCATACATGACTCAAAGCTTGAAAAAATACGGTATATGGTTTATGAATTATAACTCACGGTTATGTCTCAATTCGAAAAGAGATTACTGAGATTTCACTAAATTTCGATGGTAGGTCAGGGTGGATCGAACGTAATGTAAATGTTGTGAAATTTAGAATATGACATTTTGAACTATTTTTAAGAAATTTGTTTGCTGAAATATGACTATTCAGAGTTTTCATGCCTGGAGCAACTAAAGAATGCTCCAAAATCTTGTTTTCTGTAACGTCAACTCTATGAAACAAAAATTTTAATTTAAAAAATATGGACATTACAGTAGCTCACTTTTTGGGCATTTTGTATCTGCACCCTACAGACTGCAATACAGTAAGCGTCCTTATTTCAGCAACCATTGTGCAAAATTCATCCATATTTTTGGTGCTATCTTAAAAATGCATTTAGTAATACTATTTACTATACAAATTTAATATACATACTAGTGGAAAATATTAGAATTTTAGTAGATGTTTTTGGCACATAATAAATTCTTTTCTTATTTGGTACAAAATTACAGAAAATAAGTTTTTTAAGTTTGTAGTCGATTTTTTAAAATTTAAATGTTAAAACAATCAAAAAAATATGTCCCAGAGCTAGAGCATAGTAAAAATGGGAAAGTAAGAAACTGGGTTAGACTTTGGATTTTTTTTTGCTGTAAATTTAAATATTAAGGGACAAAATACAAAATTTAAATTGAAATTATCCGCCTTTTCTCAATAAAATTATGCATTTTCAAATAATTTTTGGTTGCTTACAATACAGTAGGGTTTTAAGTAATGTAATTGTTTATAATTAAAGTAAGCTTGTTAATACATATATATANAAATGTTTTTTTCATCGCAAAACTCAGAGAAGACAATTTTTGGGTGGCAAACCTGAAAATTTTCCGGGGCAGCCTATATATATATATATATATATATATATATATATTATGTGTGTAAAAATTTCGGTTTCCGATTTTATTCGAAATTCAAAGGAAGTTTTCGAAGTGTCGTAATTTAGTTTAAAATAAATAAATATTTTTGATTTTTTTCGTATTAATGAGTATTTTTATTTTCAATGGACTTGTTTTGTTCATTTTTAACCATTTTTGGTACTTTGAAAATTTTTGGAAAAAAGTCGATAAAAATTTTCATTGATTTTCAAATGTTCAGTGCAGTACAAATACAAATTTAGTATTTTATCACCTCCTTCCCATAACTTGGAATATTTTAGGTTTTCCAGATCTGCTTTGTGCACTCATTCCCAATATGTGTAATAATTATTTTGCTCATAAATATCAGGCAAAAACTCGTTTTCGTTACTAAAACATCTGTTTTGGCCTCGAAACACGTCTTGCTACAGCCACGTGCACTATTTTTCAATGCGGCCATCGAGACTGGGCTTTTACAATCTGTAGTCATTATCACTTTTTGAAAAATTTAGAACAAATTCCGAGTAAAATATTGGTTCCAATTGGAAGGTTGACGTTTCGCTAATTTATCGCTTTCTGGTAAAACCCTGGGTTTGGAATTAATTAACGCAATACTTGACTAGAAAACGTAAAAATTACAATTCTGAGGTAGGGGTAAAGTAAACAATAGAAATTGTAAAATTGTTTATATCAATATAATATAAGCGTGAATATGAATTTGCTGGTTCATTGACTCAAGTCATCTTAAGCAGCAGACGACAGGTAAACCGGTTTTGGAACGTTACCTGCGGCACTACTACTTAGAATGAATCTTGGTGCAAACACGAGTTGAATTGTTGGAGTAATTTTAATGGAAATAGACAAGAATTATTCCAGTAAAAATATTTCTGGATCTTCTTAAACGTAATGAAAGTCGACTGAATGAAAACATCGATTTTCAAGGCTTTAATAATAAATAATAATATTCAGCAATCGATATTTGATGCTTTACTATTTATTAGGAAAAAACGTTCGGGTAAGCAGAGAAAAATGAATAAAGCGTAGTCGATGAAGATCATACGATATTCGAGATAAGAGTATATGTATTAGGAAAGTAGAAAATTCAGAAACGAGAATGTGTAAGCTTAAATTTGACACGTCTGAACACCTTTATTCATACCTTCTTGTTTTTTTTCACTTGTGAAGGATAATGAAATATGTAACTACATAAAATACGTATGGGAAGATTCATGATAATGCTAGATATCGAGCGTACGTGCGGTTCGCGTTGGCGTCAGATGACATACAAACTGAAAATGAAATCTTTTTGAAACTGAAGCGAATAAAGCGAAAAGCAAAAACAATGACTTTTATCGACTTATAGGTATTGCTTTGGACATTATATAGCGTGTGCAGATGAGTGGTGGGGGCTGGGTCGAAATACAAAACTCCCAAAAACTTGACAAGCCTTATGCGAGAATGCGAGGACAGCTGCGTTTAGACAAACAAAATAACACACGCGCACGCCCCATTATATTTAGCTTATATTAGGCTTGTATTGTTGGAGAAATATACAAAATCTGCTGTCGTACGTAGTACTCAGCACACAGTCAGCAAAATATTGTAACTGTAACTCATTTTTTAATGATGAAAACGGTTTGAATAAAAAATACAGTTTGCCTTGGTATTCTTTTTCATCATCTCTATCCTTTCTTTATCTACATATATCCATCTCTCGCATTGGCGCCGAAAATTTTTTTCGTTTTTTTTCTCGCTTACTTTAATAAAATTGAGATCATTAAATTTTGCAAAAATGCCAAAAATTATACCAAAAATATAACGATTTTTTTGAATTTTGTTATTGTGAAAATAATATATCTTTATTATAAAATATAAACGTTAAAGTGTTATTAATAATAAAAATAGAATAAATTTGTTAATTGTGAAGCCATTTTAAGCTCCTCCATCATTATACGTCTATGTTCAAAAAACTTGACACACATACACACACCTGCCACCACTTGAGTTTGTTGCCGAGAATGAAAATAGAACGACTTTTAGAAAGAAATCGGAAATGTTTTATTATGAATTCAAAAGGTTAACAAACTAACAAACTAAAAAGAGCTGTTTAACTATGATCGGATTTGGTATAAATATTTTACCAAAAACAAAGTTGGCTTTCGATTTTCGGAAAATTGGCTATATTTTGAAAATAATTGTGAATAGAAAATTTGTGCAAACTTTCGGAAAATATGTACTTAAATTTTTTTTGCTTTCTTTGAAAACACAGATTTTGGTTGCAGACTCAATGTAAAAAGTTTATTAAAATATAACGGAACCATAATTGGAATTTTCAGTAAATATTTCAAATTTTTAGTTGCATTTTATGTTGATTTTTTAAGAAACGATGCTGATGTATTAGGTAAGATTTTGATTATTAAAATATAAAAATCGTTATTTACAAATATTTACTTTTTATTTTATAAATTGAGGAAAGCTATTCGAATTTATGAAATTTAGAAAATTATTTGTTTAAAAATTTTGTTTTTACAAAATTATTCGTTTACAGTACACGACAATATGCGTAGTACACTCGTCTGTTCAAATATTTGAGTCAGTAGTTAATATAAATCTGATGATTTCATGATTTTTCCATGTTGCCGCGATTGTTTTACAATGTTTGCTTTTCGGTGCGCATTAATTTCAAAATTAAAAAATGCGGTTTTCCTTTGTTTATTTATTCAGGAGTTATTTTGTGTGTAAACAGTAGATTCTGATAATGAGATATTGGCTACAGTAGTCGGCAATCTTGCTGATTTCGTTGTTTGCCGTTGAAACAAAACTGAAAAATTGGTAGTATTTCAGTGAATTTTTTGTGTTTGATTATGTATAATTTTCTTAGTTTGGAGTACGAGTTTGCTGGATAAACACACTTCATATTCTAAAAGTAATGGATGGAAGTTTTCGACTTCAAAAAATGTTAAAAATTATAATTGCTCTAAGACTAAATTTTTGAAATTTTTTAAGGCTATCCAATACACAAAGCCATTGGGCGTATAAAATATTTAAATAATTATTTAGAATGTAGATGAAAATTTATTTCAAATGCCATAATTTATTACAAACAAAAAATGTAACGGTCAAAAATCTCTCAAATTTCAAATAAATGATGGAATGTGATAAATGGACCGTAATACTGTCGAGCAATAAACAAAAAGTACAGTTGAAAAAATCGGATACAATAGGCACTTTAATTTGACTACGATGAAACAATGTTTTGAGATAAAAAACAAACAACAAAGAAGTAAAGTTATTGCAATAATTTAAAAATATTATACAAATTGAGCACTAAATTATGTATAAATATCTATTTTCGTTCATAACTGCTGTGGTTTTTTCACTGACGTGTGTATGCGTTATATGTATGTATAGGTATCGCAACTCCGTATAGCAATATGTGAAATACAAATAGTCGAAAATCTTTTTTCAAAATTATAATCTTTCGATTTCTTGCTTCAAAAAAGTCTCACTATAATTCGCCAAAACAGCTGGCAATTTTTTACCAAGCGCAAAACAACGGTTACATACAGTGAGACTTTTTTGTTTTGCGGTTTCTGAGACATAAATTTACTGGATCGCAAATTATGTGGACCGAAAATTTCGGAACGCAAAATTAGACCCGCAATTCACTTGTTAACTATTTTGATTGTTATATACTAAGGGTGGCCCGGGCCCACTTTTTTCCAGGCCCGGCCTGGCCCGAAAGTTTTGAGCCCGGCCCGGCCCGCTCATTCTTGGGCCCGGCCCAGCCCGGTAATTTGTATGTGATTGAAAAACTTATTTAAAATATTACATTCGCTTAATTTTCATTCTCCATGTTAACATTTTTGCACATATACCCAATTTTTGCTTCACTTTTCAAATTTTACAATTATTTTAATTGCGACGACAAAAATCAAAAATTTTCTTTTAAAAATTTCAATTTAAAATTGTTAAAAATTCAAATTTGACATGTGTAATTTTTAAAATTTTATGGCAAAAAAAGTTCTTGATAAAACTTTCACAATTCTTAAACTTTTTACTAATTTAAATACACGGACAAATATTGGTCGGATTCGTAACCTTGTGCATTTAAAGTTAAAAAACCAAATGATACATGTATGGAAAAGTAAAATCGAAATTGCCATTCGGTTAAAAAAGTAAAAATTATTTAATCATGTCATTAATCCTCAAAAAACTCAAATTTTAAATAAGTTTTGCAATCACATACAAGTTAACAAAATTATTTTGCATGTCAAAAAAAATTTTCCCCCGGCCCGACCCGCGAGCCACCCTTATTATATACTAATAAAAGCTCTTGGACTATTATAAAATTTAATAAAACTTGTAAGAGAATTGAAAAATTTCTTCCTAAGAAAAAAGGACTTCGGTGCGCGATGATTTGCGCGAGTTTCGACTAAGCGTGATCACAGGAGCTGATTGACGCCGCTTCCTGAGACGGTCGAATGCGGACGCGTTGTTGGCAAACATCCCGGCGAAGGCGGCGGGCATGGCAGCCGCGCCGCCAGACGCTGCGCCCAGTTCGCGAGCACCTACGGCGCCGCCGCCTGCGCCGTAGGAGGAGTCGAAGGCGGGGGAATTGCGACGTGACCACGGATTCTTGGTATGCAGCATCAACGAATGCGAATATTTGCTGATGCTCATTCGTGCTCTACGCGAAGCCTCAAAGGCCTTCACTCGTATCTCTTCTTGCAGAATAAAATAACACATCGAGAATAGTACTACGCCCATGACGATGAAAAACATATTAATAAGAATGACGCTAGATTGAGTGGGGAACACGTCGCCAAAACCTATAATATATGTATGCAAAACATTTGATATTGCAGATGTGAAATGGTTTTTAAATGCAAAACTGAATGATTAATAAAGAAAATTAGAAAAAAAGTTATTTTGTTAATTTAGAAAAAAATTAATTTTTTTATCCTACAATGCTTGCCAGAAGCATTATTCTATTTCAGCTTTTTGGTTGCTGATGTTATATTAATAACACGGGCTATAATGATGAGTAGAACATACCAATCAGGGCGACGCTGTTGAAAAGGAAATAAAACGCGGTGAAGAAATCCCAATCTGCCATCACCGAGAACAGAAAACTCACCGCTAATAAGTATACAATAAATACCGTAACACCACTAATAAACACGCGTCGCTGTTCGAGCGCGCATCTGTGACGGTTGTTTGAGGCGGAAATGGACGCACCACCTTCCATTACAGCTTTGCCTGTTATCGAAATTAATGTTATTTATTTGAAATATTCCAGTGAATTTTAGTAAAAACATAATTGATAGAGGTAGAGGAAGTGTTAGAAAGTAAAATACAAAACTGCGGGGAGAAAATAAAGGAAATAAGAAAAATAAAGCGCTTATTACAATAAAAATTCTTACCATTTTGAGAATATGATAGGTCGTTTGGGCCACTTTCTCGATGCGAGAAATGTTTTGCCGTTTTACGGTATTCAATAGCCTCGTACTCCTCACTGCCGCCATAGTCGGGGCGGTAACCGCTGGTTCGACGGTTGATGTCGCGGCTTTTCCTCAAAATCTCACTTTCCTCTTCGAAGCAATTTTCGCAGTCAGAGCGCGTCGATTCGTCTTTCTCCCATGAGGAAGTCAACTTCTCCGTGGAGAGGGTTCCCGTAGCAATGTTTGGCTGCGCTGCTGAAGTATCACTCTGAGGCGCTGAGCCCTGAGAAATCTCAGAACTTTCTGAAAATGTTTAATCATTCATAAATTGAACATTCACAATTTAAAAATTAAATTACATTATATTTTTTGTATGATTCAAAACAAATTCAGGTCTTTTTTGCGAAAAAAATTACTTTTTTTGGATGAATTTTTGACGCGTGGGCAAAAGCAAAAACATCGCCAACGCTTTCCCGTTTCCGCATCATCGGCCGCGCCGTCGCCGCTATTCATAAAGCGCCACCGCCTCCTACCTCGCTGCCAGCGCTTCACCCAATTATACATCCAAATAAAGCACATACGACACTGATTTCCCTCTTCTTTAATGAATGCGAAAAACAAAGGTATGCCGAAAGCACCGTAGATTACCGTAGCAATCCGTGCAGCCATTGAATTCGCCGAAATTGTGCCGTAACCAATAGTCGTGTACACACTAAAACAAAAATGGTTGGGAATATATGAGAAAATAATTAGAAAGAATTAAAAATTTATTTTGTAAAAAATATATACTTTCGCGATATAATTATCGTATTATAATTATCGTATTATGATTTACATATTCATAATATGTATTATAATACATATTTTTATTAACTTTACCTGAAAGCGTAGATGACGGCGTTGGTGAAGTCGGACATAGGGTGAGTCATTGTTTTATTTACAGCGTGCCACCTACGGTAACACGATTCCACCTCTGTCAGAAATGCGCTCATCTCGTCGAAACAAGTCTCCGCGCCACCATAAATCAATGAATCACCATTGTACGCCCTTGTTGACTTTGTCGTCGTTACGTAACCTATTTTTGAAGCTAATTGTGGCGTAAAGCTCGCAGTTTGCCGACACTGTAGCCGAAGGCGCTCGAGACGCGCCGCGCGTTCCTCGCGACAACGCATGTCATACAACTGCATGAGGTGGTCGTCTTGAGCGCCATCCAAGGCCTGAAGAGAATTATTTTATTTGAAATTTTATTAAGTATACTAATTTTGTTATATGTTTCTGTATGACATTGCTGGACAGAAAATTATCGTAAGATAAGAACGTCATGACTATTTTTTGAGTTTCAGAAAACATTTAAAATCACTCACTTGGAAGATGAAAGCACCGAAAAGCGTATAGACAGGCAGTGCAAAAAGGTAGAATGCATGTAAAAGTCGAGTCTTTTTCAGCTGATTGTGCGTCCTTTGCAGCTGAAAATTTCATAAAACTTCACTATTCAACTGTTTTTTTCACTAAAAATAAAAAAAAACTAAAAATAATCGTTGAACTAATAATTTATTGGTCTAATTTAAATAATAAAAAGATCAAATCAAATGTTTCTTTTTGTGGAAACCAGCTCTCTCCGTTCTCCCACCTCAATTTATACTCAGGCTGACTCAGCAACTAATTTTGGTTTGTGTAAACTCACCGTTCGCCCAACATTGTGAAGGAGAAGTAAATTGCGTTTAGAGTCGGAGTGAGCGGAGCCGACGGACGGCCGCCGCTGGGAGTACTGTTCCATCAGCCGGTTTGCGCTCTCCATCAACTGCGCATTCCCGATGGAAAGCAGTGAGCCGTTCAGCTGCACCTGGAACATTTTTTTGTCAAAACATCATTTTTTATCCGATCTTCCCATATATTATAAAACTTTTCATTTCATGCATATTTTTTGGATGCTTATTATTGTGATTCCGTGCATAATATGATGATATCTGCGTTAACATACATACATACATACATGTATGTATTACACGATTCGTTTTTATATTATTATATACCTAGACATACAATGTGATAGAAAATTCATTAATATTTTTTGAACCAATAATTTTTTATTCATTTTTAATACATATAAAAAGTTATCTCAAATAATTTAACGAAAAAATGCGAAAGGCTATGCGAAAGGCGTGGTCTGTTTTTGAGTAATGTATTAAATTCAAAAAGATCTGATCAGTAAACAGAATTGGAAATTCAAATTTAAATAAAGTTACAATCTCACAGGCCACATGTTAGAGGAGGAAAACAATATTTTGAAAGTTTGAGAGTGAAAATTGATGAAATTGAGACGCTTGTTTTGGCCAAATGGCAAACTCCATTACCGCCACCACACACCGCCATTTCTAATTGCTGCCAAAAAAATGCCGAGAATGAATGGATGGCATCGTAAAATGAGGACGAAAATCTCAAAATGTTCCCAAAGCTTCGGCTTGCTTTAAAATAATTAAACTTCCCCGTTAAATATTTGCAATTCTACAAAAAATTCAGAACAATAATATTGAGTTGCAAATTGCAGAAAAATAAAATTCTGTATTAAAAATTCGAAGGAAATTCGATCTACTAACATAAATTGTTTCATTGCCAAAAAGCATAAAATAAATTTTAATTTTGGAAATTATTAATATCCTAACAAGAGAAAAAAAAATTGTATTTGAATTTTTTTGCAAAAAATACGAATAAAACTATTTATAGATAAAATATAAAAAACCTACTTATTGCTAGATTATTTCTGTAAAAATAAATGATATTTGTGACTTATTGAAATAATCGTAAATTTTTTCGGACAATTAAGCAGTAGACGATAATGATTAATTTTAAGCTGGTATTTTCAGACTTATTTCAATAAACTTTTAGCACTGCAAAGAAAAAACACGTTTTTAACAAAATAAAAACAGAAAACCAAACGTTTAAAATGAAAAATAATTTTGCTAATTCTGTTTTTTTACATATAAAAGTTGAGGTGGAAATAAATTTATATGCTTTCAAAACGTGCCCAAAACACAAAGGAAAGATTTGTTTTACGTTTTCGAATGGCAAAAATGCAAATCAAAATGGAAAATATTTTCTTTTCTCTGCTTTTCGAACAGAAAAAAACGTGGGAAATGATGAAAATATTTAAAAAAGATCAAAAACGAAAGGCCGGGTGAGAAGATTGTAAAGAAGAAAAGATAAATAGGACAAGGAAAACAGTAAAATAGTGAAAAAATCTGAAGAATTTATCAAAATTCTTTGTTGAATATGAAAGAAAAACAAAGAAGTAACATGACAGTGAAAAAAAAAGCAAACAATGTTTGTCAAACATACAACAAAAGTAAGAAACAAGAAAAAGCGTAAAGCAAGACAAACAATAATAAAAACAATAGAAAACGATTCAAATTTAATAGAAAATTCGACATTTTGTGTCAATTTTCGAATCATTACAAAAATTTGTTTTGGAAAAAAACCATCTGAGACTTATTTCATTTTTTGTGTAATTTAATTTTTTGCTTGCTACAGCTATTAGACTAGCTTCAATAATTTTATGTACATTTCTCCATTTGTGGAGTCAACTGAAAAAAGAAATAAGTAAAAAACAAATGTTAAGGAAAAATAAATTCTTTAATTTGAATTAATTTTTTACAGTAGTCAAATTTATGCCTTTCATTAACGAC
>SAUE01003077.1:41945-53190 GCA_009724625.1 Deladenus siricidicola | reverse complement strand
GAGAGAGAGAGAGAGAGAGAGAGAGAGAGAGAGAGAGAGAGAGAGAGAGAGAGAGAGAGAGAGAGAGAGAGAGGCAATTTACAAAAATCTTTCTTCTCTAACAAATATTTTCACGTCCTATGCTTAATTCAATTGCGAATAAACAAAACTCGAAGACAATCTATATCGCCGACTTAATCATTCGTCAAAACGTCGATATATTATTAGGAAGCTATAACAACATAACACAACAACAACAACAACAAATAAGAGTATTCTTTCTTGTTGGCAAAGAGAGTATATAATTAAAAGTCAACGCGGAAAGAACACTTCTAAGGAGCAGTAAAGAAGGAAATGGCCTTACTCTATTTAGACGGAACGCTTTTAAGAGGGGGAGAAAGAAATGTTTTCGAAAGGAAATGCCTTTTCAAAGAAACATAATTAGAAAAGGAATATATTTGAAAAAGCGACAATAAAAAGAAATAATTTTTATCCCAAAAGGACAGAAAATTTTCTCTTAGTGGCTTTTATGATTTTCAAATTAGAAAAAAAATGTAAGAAAAAATTATCATCGAACGTTTAAAATAATAGTACAAAATTGATTAAAAATAAAGCAAAAATGCACAAATAAAAAGTAATTTTCAAATAAACATTACTTTGAATATTTTATCGACAAATGCATACTAACAATTTCAAATTTATTTCTCATTTATTATTTTTTTACAATTTCTCATTACACGTTGGCATTTTTAATTTGCATTTATTTATTTTTTCTCATCAAAATATGGGGGAGGTTATTGATTTTTGAATTTCATGTTGAAATTTAAAATTTTTTCAAAATAATTTATCGTAAAATTATCGAAACAAAAATCATATATGTACAATTGTACATATTCGTCAGAATTTATTAATTAGCAATAACGATGAATTCATTTATTGAACTTTTTTTAAATTAAAAATTTCTTTCGTAAGTATAAAGAAGCGTCATTTGTTGGGTATAACTTGAGGAATGCCACTTTCCCTTTATTCAAATTGTTTGTGTTGTTAAATATTCACCATATTTTGTTACTGACTACTTTTTTCGTAATATAATTATCAAAAAAGTAAATTCGAAGCTAATGAAAGCTGAAAGTGACAAAAAAAATTGACAATTTTCCGAAGAAGCCATAAACCAGAATAATAATTTTTTGTGGGCGTACAATAATTTTTTCTCTTCAAAAAATCGACGAGATCAAAGTTCAGCTAATTCAAGAACAATTATTATTTTTATTCAATAGTAAAGTGAGAAAATATTTTTGCTACAGAATGAAAAATAATAATTTTAATTATTATTTGAAGATAGTTTGAAACTGGCATCGAAACTTTGTCGAATGAATAAAAAGTGAAAAATTGAAGATTGGCAAGTTGAAAATTTGCAAACACAATATTAAAATATTCACATTTCTCTTCCACTTTCACACAAAGTAAACATTGAAAAGTGAAAGAAAATTTGTACATAACTTTTCTTTTGCGTGTTTTTGGTATATTCTTGTACATAGAAGAATTTTGATTACGCTCAAAATTTTCAAAGTTTTTTACTTCACTACTGAATTTTTTTCATTATTTTAAAAGTCTGAAATAATTTAAAGTTGAGAAAATAACTACTAAATTTTTTTGAAAATTTCCTGCTTATAAACTACGTGGCTTTTTGGTCGTTTATAAAAAGGGCCAAACGAAAATGTGTATGTATGTTCAAAAATAAAGTCATTTTCCTCGGCACAAAATTTATTGCACCAATGAATAACATAAATACGTTCAACGTAAAGGTTAAATTTATCTTTACATAAATAATTTTTAATGAACTTTTTCGTTAATTAAAATAGCGTAAATTTTACATGTTTAACAAAACGGAATATTAGCAAAAAATAATCCACGAAAATAAGAAAAATTACGCTACTCTCTGATTAAATAATAAAATATAAAAAATTAAAAAAAACTTATGACTGTTTTTGTGCTTTATAAACAGCTGCTTTTGTAAAGATCACACACGCTACGGGTTTTCAGCTCTATGATGGTAATATGTATACATATGTACATGTGATGTTGAATAATATATGAACATACATATGTATGCTATTGAAGGAAGGAGGAAGAGACCGTACAGTAAAGCCAGTATATTGACGTTTTTTAGCGTTTATCGTAAAAACACAACTATAAACGGTATTGTTTACAAACTTCACGGTAAATTTATTTCAATATTAAAAGATTTCAGACCTCTATGTTTTGCTGACATTTTTTAAATGCACAAATTTTTGACATTTTTACATGGACAATTTTTGCTGCTATATGTATTTTGTATAACTTCGTTTTTTTCTTTTTTGTTTATGCATATTTATCTCTTCATTTTTTGCTTATTTTTTGTTTAATGTAAATGTCAGATTTACTTTTTTGCTTTTTTTATGTTTTATTGAAAAATGCATTAATGAGAGTTTTCTCAATTTAATCTTCTATGTATTTTTTTAATAACAATGCAAATTTCAATACTTTTTCAAACATTTTAACTAATTATTTTTTACCCCTAAGTTTGTTAAAAAATGTAGCAAAAAAGCAATTAATTTTTTCTTGAAGCCACTAAATGAAAATTTTCATTTTGCTTTTTTATATATTTTATAGTTGCTCACACCTTTCCAAACGAAAACGAAATGCAAATCAAATTAATTCACAAGTTTTTGCGTGGGCAAAAAATCGAATTTCCCCGTGACATTCGTTCAGAATATGTGAAACTGAATTTGTGCGAGAAATTGTAGGAATCGGAAACATCCGACAAAGAAATTATACAAATTTTGCAAAAATTTACTACAAATAATTTTTGTATTTGCAAGATACGTACAGTACGGTTTAGATTCATCACCGTAAAGTAGACTAATTTGTATCCTAACGCCGATTATAAAATATGTCCATATGAACCAAGGCTGGGCTTGCGGGATTTCGCAAGAAGTCTAGCGCTTTACTAGGGAAGAAGTACGCGAGACCGGATGGGATTTGCTGTCTGTTTTCATTATTCTATCTTTCTTGCCCGTCCAGCTCTACAAAATTGCATGTTCATTTTTTTGAATTATTTTTTCTTTCTCGACTTATTCGTTCTCTTGTGATTTACGATTTGCGACTTTCCATTTCGCAAATCGCAAATCATGATGAGTGAATAAGTTCAAAACGAAAAAATAATTCAAAAAACTGAATGTGCAATTTTGTAGAGCTCGACGGGGCAAGAAAGATAGAATATTATGCTCACTCTCTCAGTTCCCAGAAGGTTGAAAACAATCTGCATTTTTGCATCTGGTTCATTTTGGAAGTTCAGGGTAAGTGTTTCTGCTATTTGTATGAAGTTTATACCATTTTTTGGATCACATCCATAAAGGAAGAAAGCTGGACTTTTTGAGTTTTTTGAATCTAAAAGTGCACCCATTTTTGCATCGTACATTTCCCATGGACTTCATGTAAATAATTCAGAGATGGAATCCGAATGCATTTTAGACACAAGTTATAGCTGACAATTATACATACCTTTTGTTTTTTACTGATTGTACGTCGCTCCATTTATATGTATATACTAAACATTCTTTTCATTTTTGAGATTTCAGGTGCTAATGAGTACTTGCATTGAAGTTTCGAGTTTTGGAAATATAATATATCACCCAGTCACGCTTTATGACAAAAATGATAATTGAGATTAATTAGCAGCAAAATATTAAATATATTGTCTTGTATTAATATCAATAATTTGAAAATTGAGAATTATATGACATTATGTATGTACATAAAAATTGTATATAAAAAATTGATAGAGGAAAATCACCTTATTGTTAGATAAATAAATAATATTTTATTAAGCTGATTGGAAAATTGGTGCACATTTATTTCCCTTTTCAAATGTTTTAGCTTTTCTGGAAAAAACCTCTCTAAAACATAGAGGTTCAAAGGGAAATTTATGCAGAATTAAATGCAGAAGTCAAACATCAACATTTTTCAATATGTACTACGTATTCAAGAACACAAAATGACTGAAAAAACGTGCAACAACTTTCCGAACAATTTAATAATTTTTTATACATATTCCCAAAATAATTCTTTATAGAATAGAATACATATCATTTATAATGCCTAAAATTTCCTACCTGTGGATACGGTAGCAGACGAGAGCTGGCTGTTGAGTTTCTTTTAACACCACTCAAATTCTCGACAGAACTCGACATGGATAGGTAGGAGGAGCTTCTCTTTCGCGCTGGAATTTTTCCCGAGCACTCCGCGTCAGTGCAATCCGAACTACTGTGTGCAATGGCGCTGGCTCCATTATTTTGAGCTTCGCCAAGTGTCTGCGGAATGGGACTGGGTACGGGCGTCGAAGTAGTCGCTGTCGACGAAATTCGCATCATTGACTCCATGGTTAACGGTGATGGCGACGCAAACGCGCTAAATTCTGCGCCACTATGAAGTTGAGGAGAAGGCGAAAAATTGGTCGACGCAGTGGAAAGTGTCGAGAGCGATGTGGCGGGTGCGCCTAAGTAATAATTTCTTGCGGCCAACAGTGCGTATCCAGTGTTCGGTGCGCAATTTCTGTTTGCGTCGCACGTAGAACATAGCGCGCCAATTGAGGATTCATATTCATTACATTGCTGTTCATTTTCGACGCTATCACATTGCGCACACGTTGGCGAACAATTTTTTTGCCACTCGATAATGGTGTGATTGTTTGATTGTATGTTACCGCTTTTTCTCTTAGCGCAGCTGTGACACAGACTTTGAACGCTATCTGTATTCTGATCATTGAGTTGTGCACTTTCATCGGAATCAGAGCACTCACCATCTACGATAATGTTGTTGTTATTGTTATTTTCAATTGTATTCGACGAGGAATGTCTGCGGTAACGTGTCTGCGCGCTGCTAAAAGATTCGCGCCGCATAAGCGGAACGGCGGTCATAGGCGCGACAGTCGTAAGCGGTGATGGAGGAATAAATATTTGCGTTGAGCAAATAAACGGATTTTCTGTTGTAATTGTTAGAGAACTACGATGTTGCTGATCCTGTTGTTGATAAGAAGTTGTTGATCTGCGTTGTTGTTGTTGCTTCTGTTGACAACTGTAACGTCGAAGTTGTTGTTCTTTTTGTTGTTGTTGTTGCATTTTGTTGCGTTTTTTGCGTCTATCTAAGCTGCCGTTTACATCTGACGGTGGCCGACTCGAAAATTTTGTTGATAATTTAATCGGCGAACTATAATTACTGTATATACGGCTTATGGTGGAGTCGATATCTGAGGTGTTATTTGTAGACGCCACGCCATTATCTAATGAATGATTACCGTAGCTATGGGCTGCTTTTATCGTATTTTTAACATTGTCTTCCCATTTTCGCTTGCCTGACACATTTATCGTGTCCACAAAATTGACGCTACGCTCGTCGGAGTCGCGCGACCTTAATACCGCGTCGTCTACAGACTCATTTCTTTTTAAAATCGAATTTCCGATTTTTTGCATTGTATACCGTACTCACATATTAATAGACTAAAAATAATCAAAATTCCTCCATGAATATTTGAAAATATTTCTAAATTAAAAAGTACATTCATTAATCATGTAAAGCCAGATACAAAAAAAACGAAAAATCAAAACAAAAAGTGTTGAGATAATTACACACTATGTACGTGTATGTATGTGTGATACAAACTGTAAACAACATATCTTATGTGCAATTTCAAAAGAAAAATTCGATAAGCAATCTTTTCAGGGTTACAATTTGATAAACGTTGTGCGAGGGATCTCCTCCTTTTACCTTTTGTGCATTTTTGGATGGCCTAGAAATGTATTTTGCTTCTCTCAAATTTCACCGAGACAAAATTTACGTAAAATATCAAAATATAATAATAATGTTTGAATTTTACAAAATATTCCCGACTGCTGAGAGCTTTTTGCTTAAATAAATCGGTAGAAAATATTTTTTGTTGCTTTGCATTTTGGTAACTGAAAACCATACCGGTCTATTATCTCGCTTACCTCGGTGCCTCAGACTTTAGAAAAAAAATTAGAAATAAAAGCACGTCATTTCACGTTTTGGAAAAATTTTAAAATTATAGTAAGGGATGGTGTATTTATTCCACGTAATAAATTGGCTAGCTGGACCAAGCTACATGGACAAATATCACGTGTAAAAAATCACGCATGTATAAACTTCCGATTTCTGGCCTTGTTTCCTTCTAGATTTGCTTCTTGATTCTTGACTTCTTGCTTCCTTTTTGATTACGAGAGTCTTTTGTCAACCGCGCAAAAATCGCAAAATGGCAAAAGCGGATGGGAAGGTATAATTAGCCGACGAAAAGATAAATATGTACGTGTTCTGGCAAAAAATATTTCGAATAGTTACTTGCCGCTAATATGTATGTTTCTTTCCTCAAAAATTATTTCGTAAATTGTTCGTTGTGTAATTAGCTAACTGCGGGGTTTCTCGTTCAATTTTTTTATTCTCAATATTTTCTATTTTTGATAAAAAAAGAAATTTTCTATTGCTCACTTAATTTTTACTTTTAGTTAGGAACAATTTGTGAAAACTTGCTTTTCAATATTTCGAAGAAAGAATAAAGTCTAGAGGCAAACACAAAAGAATTAGCCAGGAAATTCAAAAATGCAAAAATTTCCCTGCAAAGGAAAACAATTAAAATAAGCCAAACGTTTTTTTTTACAAATTTTGCATAAACAAGCAATTTTAACCTACCCTCAAAAAATTAAAATTAACATAAAAGGGCCGTAGGGAGGGTTAGCGAAAAATTAAAAATAAAAAATGACGAGAGGATGAAAAAATTTTGGCTGGAAAAATGGATAAAACCAAAAATAATTTATCACGCATTAAAACTTTTGAGAGCAAAGGGACACAAATTTTATTTTTAATTTCTATTTTGAAAAAAGCAGGACATATGGAAGAGAGAGGGAGAGAAGAAAATTTCAGATGCTTATTTTAGCTAACAAATATGAGGTTTTAGGAAAAGCACCCATTTTCAAGCCAGACTCGACGCGGACTCAAATCCCTGCCCTGAACTATATCACTGCTCTTGAGAGCCTGTAATTCTGAAAGTAATAATAAAAACTTAAAAACTCACTATTAAATTTTACTACTATATACATACATAGAAAGATTGCTTCTAAATTAAAAACTAGGGCATGAAAATTGTGTGAAACAATTCTAAAAATGTCATGAAAACTTTTATAACAAAATCAAAAATTTTCCTCTATCAATTTTTCGGCTTCGATTTAAAAAATCCGCAATAAAAAAGGCAGACAAAATACAATTTTGTCTAAAATAATTGAAGCTAAGAAATTTTTGAGAGTTTTTGAATGTGCTCGGTAATTAAACCTAGCGAAATTTACTAAGCGTGTTAATAAAAAATGGCAAAAAATACCAAATACCAAGAAAGAAAGTGCAAGTAGCGAAAGAAA
Source organism: Deladenus siricidicola (assembly GCA_009724625.1). Classification (NCBI taxonomy): domain Eukaryota; kingdom Metazoa; phylum Nematoda; class Chromadorea; order Rhabditida; family Sphaerulariidae; genus Deladenus; species Deladenus siricidicola. Next base: position 45,751 of record SAUE01003077.1, on the reverse strand, counting down.
TCAAACAGTGAATTTTTCGATATGAAAAGCTATGAAAATTACGTATTATTCCTAATAAAAAAAGCAAAATAAAGTGTGAAATTAAAGTCAAAGGCTAGCTTTACGAAAGGAAATGAAAAATAACAGGAAGCTTGATAAGATTAGGGGCAGCAAAGAAAATTAAGAAAGAAAGGGAGCTACGGAGAAAACAAAGCAGAACAAAAATGCGGCAAAAGAGAAAACAAATTTAGATGAATAAACAAATATTCTTTTAAAAATAAATGAAATTGAGAAAGAAAATAAACTTGACTTTATGATAAAGAAAAAGACTAGAGAACAAAGCGAATGGAGCTGAGGCAATGCAAATCAAGAAGGCGAGAGTGAGAAAAATTCATAAATAAATGAGCAAAAAACCGAAGGAAGATTAATGAGAGAGCAGGCAACAATGCATATAAAGCAAAGCTCTAAGAAAATAAAATATTTAGCAAAAAAGACTTTTCGAACAGCCGTTATTTATTATTTTTTAAATCTTTCAAATATTTATATTTACTTTTAAACTTACATATATAGTCAAGGAAGGCACGAATGATTACGTGACATGCGATAATAGTTGTGTAAATACATAACTTATGTATGTATGTATGTGTATATTATTTAATAAGCTTGAAAACAATTCTGGTAAACTATTGCTAAAGAAATGGTATTTCAATAATTAAAAAACAATTCTGTACATAATAACGGTACGAAAAATACATAAATTTGTTTTTAAAAAGGATTCCAAAATGTTTTTTATTTAAATATTAGGAAAAAAGAACAATAAAATTAATTATGCTGTAAATAAAAATTGTTGGACAAATTATTCAATTTTTAAATTAATAATTCAAAAAAAATGAAATGAAAAATTGACTAAGCAAATAAACAAGAAAAATTTATTAAAATTATCACTAGACATACAAACGCATAATGTACTCGCTTTTTTAATATACGCAAAATATACTTTACACAAACATACTTTACACGTAAAATTTACTTTACCGTAACATGCTCCTGAAATTTTTCCGAATTTGGTTAACTGGTTGCTGAGATATGGCCAATAGCACAAAATTTCATTCTGAACGGACTAAAATTCACCGGGTTATGGCTATTTTCAGTTTTTTTGAAAAAATCACAAAATTCTGAGGTTGCAATTTTTGATCTCAGCAACCAGTTAACCAAATTCGGAAAAATTTCAGGAGCCTTCCTAACATCGAAAAATGACAAAAAATCAGGGGTCGATTTTTTTGGGGGACACACGTTTCATTGCTGCTGGTGCATAATTAGAGAAAATCGCTTTTAAGGATATTTAAGAAAAGAAATCTTAAAAATTCTTTAGCTTAGCTTAATTTTAAAGTAAAAATGCAAAAATAAACAAAAAGAATTTAGTTCTAAATAAAACACGTAAAAAGATTATACAGTTCAAAAATCTAAGCCAATTTAAAAATTTGAAATTTTTTTAATGTGTAAAATTCAAAAATTATAAAAGTCATTATTCGTTTATTTATGAAGACAAATACATAATATGCTTATACAAGCTTTAAAAAGAGACGTTTGCCTTATAAAAATTAATCAAAAATACTAAGATTTAAATTTTTTATATAAATATGTTTAACGAAAAATTTTATATAAGTATTACCTAAATAATCCAAAAAATCGAAAAGAAAATTACAAAGCGAAAACCAAAGATTTCGCAATAAAAATTATGGCAAATGTCGTTTATCAAAAAATACAATTAAAAAAGCCAATAAATATAAAGTGTTTCTGGCTAGCTAGCAGGTTTCTCACCCAATTCTACCAGTAATAAGACCGGCATTTTCGTAAAGCATTTTTTCCTGCCCCAAAATTGCTAATGAAATAAGCTAGAAGAAAATGCTTTAGTGAGTAAACGCAACCCGAAGCGAAATGAACTCCAGATGTGGCGATAATTTATTAGTTAGATTTGTTCATTTAACTTTTGTTTACGAATCTTTTCACAAAAAAAGAAAATGGAAAAAATGAATGGATTGCCTAATAAAGACAATAGGGCAATTTATGATAAAACAAAAGATGATGAAAAGAAAGAGGGCATAAAAATTGAGAAAGAAATAGGGGCAGGGGGATAGAGGGACAGAAAGACACAGAGAGATAGAGAGAGAGAGAAAGAAAGAGAGATGTATGCGACAAACGCGGAAGAAAACAAAGTGTAAATGTGTAACATATTATCTCTTAAAAATGTAAAATTAAATTACCTCCAAAATTTTTGTCCCGATAATGCCAACAGAAAATTACATTTTGCTGAAATTTTGCTCTCGACGGACTCTAACAATTTATTTTTCACTCCTCAGGAAAAAAAAAGTCGTTTTGCCGGTAAATATTAGATATAACAAAAATAATTTATTTTTCTGTTTTTAAATGTTGTTTTTCTCCGAAAAGAGCACTTTAGTTGTACTTGCCCAAAGTGCTAAACATATGAATTTACTACCTATTCATTATTGACAATAAAAGTCAATCATTGAGAATTAAAATATCAGCAATCATAAAGTGATATAAAAAGTATTCAAATCAAATAAATATATAAGTCTTAAAAAGATTACATTTCCAAAAACCTGAAATAACCGGGTAATTTTGGTCGCCCTTCAACATCTGTGGCACGAGGCAACACCGAAATAGCCAAAAATAAGTGAAAACCCGTAAACATTCAAAACTCTTAAATAAGGATTTTTTGGAGTAATTTTATTGAGTTGTTATTCCCGATAATAAATGAGGATCAGGAAACTTTCAGAGCCAGATAGAGAAAGAAAGAAAACGAGAGATCGGTAAAAAAATTAAAACCTTTATTAAATTGGAACTTTGCTTGAAAAATAATACAAATGCGAGCCTCACTAAAATTATTTCAATTTGAGAAGCTTGTAAAAATTATCGTGGCTAAACCGTTTTGCACGACTGACAACTTGTACATTTTAATTTATTTCAAACAACCCAGTTACTTCTACATTTAAAGCTTTACATTTCGCAGCTGACACGAATGTCTCGTATGAACATGGCAGACAAACATACTTAAAAATTACCTACGTATTTTTTTACAGAAAATAAATTGCTGAAAGCTAATTATACAAAAAGTTCAATGTATAAATTGCGTTGGAATTTGAATAATATTTTTAAATGCTTGGTGAAATTGCTGCCACACAATTTATAATTTTGCACAAAAAGGCCTTTAATCAACAACAAAGGAAGTTTTATGAAAATAAACAAACTGTTTAAGCTATGTACAATGGCGTCATGTAATAATGGTTCGATTTTTCAGATATTTGCGCTCCAGTAATTTTTTTCAAAATATATGTATTTATGCAAGATTTTATAATAAAAATTTATGGATTTGATAACATGCATTTTAACATTGGATTACCATCAAAAAGTTAAAAATGGTACTACTGTATAAATTATCACAAAAATTGGCTATAAAGTATCAAAAAATTTTACACATTTTTTAAGTGTGCTAATGACATATCACGGTGCCGAGGTCTAATGTAAATTTTGAAGCCAAAACTGAAATTGAGAGATTTCGGGATGGAAACACGTACACGGGGGTAATCGATGGTGCTGATTCCGAAAATCACATTAATTTTTTAGCTCCGCCCCTTTGGGTTACTGTAGGTGGTCCCTACCCGGTTTTTGGAGCATAACTCAGCCGGGGGTTGACCAAAAGGATTAATGTTATCGTCATTCGATTCCCCTCGTCAAGACCTATCGATTGGTATATACATTTTTGAAAAAAAAATTTTCAAAAATTTAGAAATTTTGGTTTCACTTAT
>SAUE01003077.1:18970-31164 GCA_009724625.1 Deladenus siricidicola | reverse complement strand
TATTTGTGAATGCATGTATGTGTAACTGATTACCCTAAAGATTATTTATAAGATAATTTTTTAAGATTAAAAATTGTTGTTTCACAATTTTTGTAAAGTTTGATTAGTACTGTATTACCGTGTTTTTAAAATTTCGTGAATGCGAAAGTACAAAAGCGTTCAAAACAACAAAATACAACAGAAAAATTGAATAAAGTAAAGCCCAATAAATGGAAAGACTTACAATAAACGATAAAAAGGAAAAAGAACAGAAAAAAGTAACGGAAAATCGAGAGGATGTGAAACAGTAGTCGTCAGAAAATAACGGTGAAATCGTGGAAAAATATGAAAATCGGCCAGTGGAGCCAAAAAATTTCGATATATTTTCTTTTATTAATCCTTATCTTACCTTTCTTTTTTGTTAAACCTCTTATGCATTCACCAAGGAATAGGAGAATGGAAAGAGTACATCATGTTATGAGAAAGCAGGAAAGCAGACAAATCTGTGACCAGTCTGCTTTCTTTTTCTAGCTCCTTTTTTTCGTTGTCCTGCGTTCTTCGCTAATTCTCTGGCTTTCCATTCCGTAGTTTTAAGATTTTAGTGGCTCAAGTGGTCACTTTCGTTCGGCCACTCACCCCCAAAACTCTCCTCTCGCTCCGCGTTCACCTACTCCCACAAATATTCGAGTCAAGTGCTTACACTTACACACAAAAAGCGCAGCGAATAGCCGATAAATCGTCCCAGCGCGAAAGCAAATGTGAATGAACGCTCATCAAGAATTTTTTTTAATCAAAATAAATTATTATTTTTGCTAATAATCGTTAGCTGATTATCTTCTTCATTATTAAATTTTTCTTCACATCATCTCGAACTTGATTCTTTCAATATTGATTGACGTATATTTTTTCATTAACAAGCCATTTTACGCCACTTGTGGAAAAATTAATGGATTTTCTGCGAAAATGATACAAATTCGACAGCTTTTGAGTTTCATTTTTGTGGCAAAATTTTTTGCTCATTGTCAAACACATAGCACAGGTAATTTAAAAACCTGATATTACAGTAGTACGTGATATAGGGGGAGAATAATGGTAACGAGATGGAGTAAGCTCCTCCAAAATTTTGTAGGCCAATTGTAATAATCGACAATAAGCTGTTTGTAATGTAAAGATAAGGGGGAGTGATACAAGGAAAGAGAAATTGTAATATTTAATTAAATTTTGAAATGTTTTTATTTTGAATTTAGCTCTGCCACAGGAGTCGGTTAAATGCAATCCGCAAGTTGATGTATTTTTTGTGGAAAACCCGCTTGACCAACGCTCATTTCTTCAATGCAAATCTTATGATTCAAAGTAATTTTATTCTTAAAAAATTTATTATAAATTTTATTTTACATAGGCTGAAAAAATAATCTTAATAAATATTTAAATATATGTACCTTACAAGCCTTACAAGGGTAACAACAATTTCAAGGGTAACAATAAACTTGTAAGGTACATATATTTAAATTAAATAATTCGTTTCTTTTTAGTGACATTGGCTTTTGGTATCGCCATTCGTGCCCACCGAACATGATATTCGAGTACGCCACACAACAGTGCCGTCTTGACACACAGCCACAGCCAAACATTCTGCGGCAAGATGGCGACGCGAACGGTGTTGATGACGGACTCATACGAATCGGTAAAACAAATCTTTTTCCACATACATATACATTTATTTTTAAGGATGAATGAATTTTTCGTTTTTTCCTGGCTACGCCCTTAGTAAATATCTGATAAAATTGCACATATGATAAAATTGATTATCTATTAAACCCATTTATAATTGTTTCCAGCAATATTGAACGGTAGCTGTGTGGATGGCGAGTATTGCATTGGCGGTACGGTATGCGATGCGGAAAAGCTTCGGTGTCTTTGTCCCTATGGTACGCTAGTGGACCTTGAAACTCTTTCGTGTATTCAGCGCGAATCCAAAAGCCAATCGGAGAGTAAACATGTGGGAAATTCGTTTGGCAGTTATCCTGTAGGATGGTTTTACAATTTTTTACAATTTTTTGAAATTTTTTGTTTAGAATATCGCTGCTCAATACGGTAAAGCATATGGTAGTTATGTTGGAGAAATTCCTATGATACTGCCATATACATTACCTAGCATGCCATCCACGGTATCTTACGGTACAACGGTAAATCAAGCGCCCTTTAACCAATACGGCACTCAAAATATTCAAGCAAATTTATATGGTAATAAAGCCGCTCAAGTTCCGCAAAGTATGACGTCTTACGGTAGTAATGGCCGCTGGGGTCCGATTGAAGTAGAGGCTTACGGTGGTGACGGTACTTCAATTCCCGTGGAAGTGACGGCATACAATGGACAGAGTGTGACAAAAAACACCGCACCAATATCGAATTATGCTATTCCAACAGATATTCAACAGCAAAATGGTCCAACACAGCCAAATCAATCCGACGAAAATCGGCAAAACAACAAAATAGCGCATCCAATGCCAGGAGGAGACACCGAACAAGATAAGCCTGCACAACAAGCCACTTTCTACAAACTCTCAAAAACGCTTGAGTCAATGGCAAACGCAGCGGACAAAGATCAACAGCAACAGCAGTTTGAAAAAATCAATGCGAATAGTGAGCTAGCAATGTTCCGACCGGATGGAAAAGAACAACAATATGCTCAAAATATTTCGTCTGAGTCAGCAATCGCCACAGCTGCGAAAGTGCTGCCAAACGACTACTACCGATCGCTGTTGGAGCAGCTGCTTCGGCTACAAAAAACGGTCGCTCAGCACAGCCAAACCACAACATCAACGACCACTGCTGCTCTAACGACCACAGCTGAGCCATTGCCAAATTATATGGGACATCCTATAAAAATCGGTGAATGATTTATGTACTAAAATCTAAATTTATAATATTTTGAAAATATAATATTTTTAATTATATTTTATTTAAAAATTTCAGTCGGGGTAGGCTCGAAATGCGATCAAAATGCTGTGGGTGTGGCAGCGGAAAGCAAACACAGCGAAATTCTAATTTGCGGCAATGCGTCAACGTGTCTCAACGGCATTTGCGCATGTGCCGCGCCATACATCGAGCGCGACGGACGATGTGTTCTCTCGACCACTTCCCTACCAATGCAACCTGGTAGGCAAATTTAACATAATTTTAATCGTTATTTAAAATATGTATAACAGACAACTCAGATTGTTATGCCCCGGGGCGGATCTAAAAAATATTTTTGGCAGAGTTATGTATCTTTACTCAGCATTTTTTTTACTTTTATTTTAATTCAAATTTATTTATAGTTTTTTTAACAAACTTAGGCTTAGACGAGCCATGCTCATCGATAAACTCGAATTGTGGTCAGGGCTCGGTCTGTTCCGTGGAGCGGGGAATCTGCACTTGTCCAGAGGGCACAGAGCGCAAACACGGTTGGTGTGTGGTGATCGAATCGAAGCCGGCGCAAACTTTACCACAGACGGTGTCTGCCAGTCAATTCAGAAGCTCGGTAACATAATTATAACATGCAGTCTGTTGGTTTTTCGCTTTTCCAACTTTTCAAGTCAAACTTCACATTTTTATTAAAGGGAAACGCGCTCAAAAACGTCAACGAGAAATGCGCGTTAAATTCGGACTGCGCGCCTGGCGCATACTGTAGCGCGAACACGCAACCGCCCACTTGTCAGTGTCTTTCGACTCACGTGAGCGTCAACAATGTCTGCGAACAAAGTGAATATATGTACATTAGGAATTATTTTTCAATAATTATTTTATACGATTAAATTATGTATGAAATGGTGATGAGAAGTGTGAAGATGTTTGGCATTTGATGGGCTTAAAAACAGCACTAGGCATGCTAATTGGGTGTTTTTTACGAATTTCGCTATAGTATTATAGTCTTACAAATCTATAATGATCATAAGAAAATAATAAATATGTGATAAAACCTCCAAAAATTTTTTTTCAAAAATAAATTAATAAAAATGGTTTATTTAGTTATCTACCCGGGTCAACGCGGTTGTCGCAGCGATGTGCAATGCGCAGCAGCTAACGCGCAGACAATTTGCAGCGCTGTCGGCGAGTGTTTATGTCCACCGGGTACGGTAGCCGTGGAGCAAACATGTGTTAACGGTAACGCCAATCTGTTATATTTATATTTTGTTCATATTAACCTCATTTTCATATTATACATATTAACCACATTTATAATTAACATTATTAGTTTTACACTTATTTCAGAATTATTCTACCCTTGCCACTCTAACCGTAACACATTTTTGTCCAAGGACAGATATTTAACTATTTGTTTTGCACCAATGCCAAATGACCAAGCAAACTGCTTTCATGCCAATTGCAAATGTGCGCCAACTGACGCCAATCGAAATGAATGCAATTGTGAGTACAATAACGGAAATGCTCCTTGTACTAACCGTACTAATAATTTTTCAATGCTTTTTTGTACGCCAAAATTATCCGATACAGTAGTAAGCAAACACTATGACAGCACACAAGACAATAGCTTCAACCGTAGCGAAAGGAATACGGTATACGACAGCGTAAAAGATGCTATTTTTGTGTCACACAACTACAGTTCTCCTTATGAAAACAACAGTTCAGCCGGAAAAGGCTACAAATCACCTCATAACCCACTCAATAATAACGATGCGCTTTATGGCAGCTACAGTACCGCTCAAATAGCACATGATACGCCATTCTTCAACAGTCAAACAGCTAAACAACAGACTTTATCGCTTCAACAGCAATGTCAGTGGGAAAGCTGTGTTTGTGAAGATTACGGTAAAGACGAAGAAAGTCTACCGACTCAAAATACGGTAAATGAGGCAAAAGCTGCGCCACCTTCCGGGATCGATCAAATCTTTTTGACGCTTTCGATGCTAAAAAATGCGGATTTGGCGCGCGACGCAACACATCAAACGAGTAGAGACAACACAGCTGAAAAGCAGACAAACCGACAATTGTCAGAGCGAGCAGACGGTTCATTTGCTTCGCGAATTTTCGCGAATGTTTCTGACGGGATTGATTCTGACGTACTGCTGTGTTATCCGTTTCCAGAACAAGTTGACAGCTTAAATAGCCACCAAGTTCTGTGCGAATTCAAACAGTCTGAAATTCGAAGACGAAAAAGAGAAATTTCGCATGAAATGGAAAACGAAAAGCAGCCAAAAAGGCGCAAATCCAAAGCTAGGAGGCGGGGCGAAAAATGCGTGCCCGGCGACGTTTGCCTTGGCGGCACGTCTTGTGTGGGCGGAGTTTGCGATTGTCCGAGCGGATATCAATTTGAGGTAATCACTTTATACATATACTTAATACAGTGATATTGCTAGAAAATTAAAAACCATATTGCTTACAAATTTTTTTAAATTTTAGGCAAAAAAATGTAAACGAATTGAAAGAAAACGAAAATTAAAAATTTTACATCTGCAAAACTCCACCCAGACAAACAGCTACGGTAAGAATTTTGTTGTACATATTTACTATGTATTACAAGATTTTATTTATTCGATTAAATAATAAGTTGCAAAACTTTCAGAAACCACTAGTAAAAAAGGAGAAAGTATTCCCAGCCAAATCGAAAATATTCGCCGAAAAGCTGTTGTGAGTACTACGGTATCCGCTGAGCCCGCAATTTTAAAGTCCGACAATGCGCCAAACGCCACAAATCAATACGCCATTCAATACAGTGAATTATCAGCAAAAGACTTTCAATTTGCCAACAATTCGGATGAAAAATATTTTAATAATATTTCTGCAAATTTTCAAAGTCAAAACAATTCGAATATCGACACGAATGAAAATATGGATTTTTTGTCGACACTTCCGTCGATGGACTCCACGGGGAATGAGCCAGAAATGATAGAATCGGTGAGCAAATTTTGATGTTGAAAAGTTGAATTGCTCAAATTTTGCATTAACTTGAGGGGCGTATCCTTGAATTATTTCAATGAGTGCTGACGACTGAAGTGGGAGGAGGTAAATAATCTAAGAAATCAACATCCTTTTTCTCCCCCCTCCCCCACAAAAAAAGGAAAAATATCCATTCCTTGCCCATCCTCTCCCCCTTTTCGGAGTTGATTGTTTAGAAAACGTGTAAAAATACACGACATTGGTAGATTAATAGTTGGGGACATGTTTTTTTAGGAAAATGGTTAGTTAGGTTCATTAAAACTTTTACATATTTTATGTATTTATATGTAAGTGTTGAAGAGCTAAAGCCGAGGATGGTCTTGACCTATCTCAAGGCACAGTGTTTGGGTTCAGTGGTAGATGCGTAACAGTTTTGGCACCGAGAGTCCCCGCCTCTGATATGTGCAGCCCCCTACCCTCTACCCTCTATACAATGCAACAACAGCTTAAACATTTGCAAAAAGTTAAGCAAAATGTGAACTTATAGGCTGTTTCACAGCACTTGAAATCAGGACCGGGTCAGCTGTGCTCGGTCTACACTGCAAATCAATCGCCCGATCGCGTTGTTGAGTGCGTGCGCGGCGCGGAATGTCGCGAGGGGATTTGCGCGTGTCCGGCGGAATCGACGTTGTTCAACGACGAATGTCTCAGTTTTTCGCGAATGCGTGCTCTCGGCGATCATAACGCCGCGTTCTCCGCGCTCCTCGACGGTATCGTACCACAAATGCAGAATGATGCGCTTGAGATGGGCGGTGCTAGCGTAAAGTTGCGCGTGGCCGGCGCGCAATGCGCTCTACCGTTCGAATGTCCCTACCGCACTGAATGCGTGCGGAGTGTTTGTCGGTGTAAATCGCCAGGTTATTATTATATTGAAATTATTATAAAATAAGAGATTGTATGCAAAACAATACAAATCTTTTTTATTATTTCTTTTATTTTTATTTTTTAACGTTATTAATCAAATTATTACTTTGAAATTTGATTCCAGGCGAGACGATTGTGAACGGCATCTGTCGTCGTGCGATTCACGAAGTTTTGCCGGGCGGAATTTGCGACGCGCTAAAGGGTTTGGACTGCGTGGGCGAGTCGCATTGCTTCTATGGCATTTGCGTGTGTCTGTATGGTTTGATCAACACGGGCCGCGAGTGCGCATCCCGAGATGTTCTTAAAATTGCGCTTGTCGGCGAGTTGTGTCACGAACGCCGAAAGTGCGCGCAAGGCGCCGCGTGCCTCGACGGCGTTTGTCAGTGCGATGCGGACGCACAATTTGATCCGATCAGTGGGAAATGTATGCGCTCCAAGTATTTGTTCCGCAGTCACAAAAAGACGCCTTTTGATATGACGACGGCGGAGTATCAATCAAATTCCGAAAACGCTAATTCTCAGTCAACCAAAACGACAAACGCGACACCAATCGATGATAATGACGCACACGCAAACGCGACATATCCTCAAAAACGGCCGCCAGTTCCGTTTGGATTCGTAGACGAAAATGGGAATATCACACGGAAATTTAGTCAAATTCTCACCGCAAATCAAATGTCCATTAACGTCTTCGATCAGGATGCGGTTCGCGCCGCGTCCGCGCTATTTTTTCCCAATTATGCACTTTCGTCTGGCTATGGCGCTATACGCCAGGACGCAAGCGCAAAAACGCCCTGGTCAGACGGAACGACGCTAGTGGGCGAACGCTGTCGCGGCGGCAAGGAATGCGTGACGGGAGCGCGGTGTAGACGCGCGACTTGCCAATGCCGAGAAGACTTTTCGGAATGGAATGGACTATGTTTGAAGAATGTGGAGTCGTATCGTCAGTCGGTCAGTTTTTTGATTTTTAATTACGTTAACAATCGCTGGTGTGATGTTTAGAAAAAAATCAATCTAATTCTGAAGTCTAATTTTATGTACTTTTTACATATGGTAAAGACACATACGGTAATGACCGGGCCGCGTGTTGGTCAAAAAAAAATACAATTGAAAAATTTGCTAATTTAGGTAGAAGACGAATTCATTTCGAAACTAGCGGCGGCTGCCGTCGCGCAAGCTAGCGTTAACAAACTTAATCCGCCATCGCTCAAGAACAAAATGCAATGCGCTACGCCCGGCTCATCTTGTGCGAATGGCGAGAGGTGTGGCGCCAATTCGATTTGCGCCAACGGTTTTTGCGTATGTCGGCCGAACTATTTCCTCCACGACGCTCAATGCAAATTGGTGAGCGTCGGAATGGGAGAGCGCTGTGTGATAAGCGAACAATGCCGAAATGTGGGCGGAGTTTGTTGGAAAGAAATTTGCATAAACTCGGAGTATCAGCACCACAGCAAAACCGCAGACAAAAGAAAGAACCACAGATGTCCCGAAAAGCTAGCAAATGAAGTGGTTACAACCGACAAATTTCAGCCATTTCCAGCCAATATGCCGCAAAATTTGCACATTTTGCAGCCAGATATTTCAAAACAGCCACAACAAGCAATGCCAATCGCTGTAGAAGCACAAAATCCATCAATTACGCCATTCGCACTGCTGCGCGTCGGCGCGAATTGTCTTTTTGCGGCGCGCGCGCAAGAATCGTGCGGCTGGAGTTCGGTTTGTCGTGCGGAAAGTGGCGTCTGCGAATGTCCGCTCGGAATGGAAACACACCGCGGCGAGTGTGTTATTGCGCGTCGAGCACGCGGCGCACAGTGCATTAGCAGCGCACATTGCGCGCACGGTAGCGCGTACTGTGACAATGGCTATTGCATTTGCAAAGCCGAGTATCAACTGGTCAACAATTACTGTCTACCACCGGCGAAGCCTGTCGTAGACAGCGCCGTGAATGAACTGCTGCATTACGGATACCACACCGAGCATTATGCGCCAAATAACGTAGCAGCTAACACATCCATGAATACGGTCACTAAAAGTCCACAAACGCACAATTCAAACAACAATGCACTCCAAAACAGTGTGACAACGGCTACCGTAGTGAAACAACAAAATGTAGAATTGGAAAAGTTGCAAAATTTAATGATTCAACTGTTCGGACCTCATCCACAAACCACTGCAACGCCACCGCCAACATCCGCCAGCAACAGTATGCAATTCCATCAGCGTCGTCGCGTGACCACGAACTCTCCACACAATCAACGCAGTTATTTTATGGTGGAAGATTTAAATTATTTGAATACGTTAAACAACAACGAATACACTACGCCATCCAACTATAGAAATGTCGACAATACAGTAAACATGTTTGTGAGCAAACCAAGAAGTTATGGCTTCCCGTCCAAAAATTTGCAACCTAACTTTCAAGTGCCATCTGCAAATTTGCAAACTTCTCAAAATTCGCAAAGTTTATGGAACCAGAATTTTGAAAACAAAAATGTCGCGCTTCAAATAAAGTTTAGTGCACCATACGAAGCGTGTGGCGCGCCAAATTTGCCGCGCTGCGTGCCAAACGCCGACTGCGTGGGCTCGCAGGAGAACGCGCACGTTCGCCTCTTCGGCCACTCACTTTGCATTTGTCGTGCCGGTTTCGTCTACGCTTCAAGAGCATGCATCGCGCTTTCCACGCCAAACATCAAGCTAATTGGCATTGGTGGCGTCTGTAGCTATGACAATTTTAACAATATTAATCAATTTGGTGGTATTAATGAAAATTCCATTTTTCCAAATACCAATTCCAATACAAATGTCTATCTCAATTACACGCCCATTGAAGTTTGCACAGACGGTTCCCACTGTAATACGGTGGTTGGCGCGTGTTCGTGCGCATCGAAGCAAACCGTAGTCGAAGGCATTTGCATTACGTACGCGCTGCCGGGCGAATCGTGCGCGAGCGACGAGCTGTGCGTGGAGAATTCGGTTTGTGGCGGCATGACCGCAGCTGTGAACAATGCACACAAATCGGCGTTGACGACGAACAGCCAATTGCGTTGCGTTTGTCTGTTTGGCATGGAGGCAATTGACGGACGCTGCCAATTGCTTCGACCGAATGCGCCAATTGCGCTAACCGAAAATATGGGAAGTGCAAATTTACATTACCTCTTGCCGAATTACAATAGTCAAGTGGCTGGATACCTTTTTGGGCCCGCAGACAAATTTAAGCAAATTTTGACAAAACAAAAAAATGTCGCGAATCCCTCACAGCCATGCGGCCCGCAAATGCCATGTACCGCCAACGCCGTCTGCCATCCGCTGGAAGGCGTTTGCCACTGTGAGTCCGGTCATCGCGAAGTACACCAGCGCTGTGTGAGGGCGGAATTGGTGCGCCGGCCGGGCGACAACTGCGACGCGACGAATTTTTGTGACGAAAACTCGTGGTGCAAATCCGGCAAGTGCCAATGCCTTGTGGGGTTGGCGTCGGGGAACGGCATTTGTTCCACCAACATTTATGCTAAGAATGAGGCAAAAAGTTTGAGGTGTGAATCCATCTTCGATTGTCCGCTGGGTAGCGTTTGCGGGAATGGGCATTGCCTCTGCAACGAGAATAAAGTCTTGCCAAGAGGTATTTTGAACGGATACAATCAAATCAGCCGAACGAAACGTGGCGAAGTTCGCCTTGAAGCACAAGCAACAAACGTCTACGGTAACAAGGCCTATCATGAAGCCAACAAAACAATTAATATTGAGAATGGTAATCAAATTGATCGAAGAAAAAGGCGAAAAAGGCGGGTCGACTCGTTCAAATGCGAAACGAATTCCGACTGTCCGTCGGTTTTGCACTGTCTCGAATCCACTTGTGTGTGCTTGCGATTTAATGACGACGAAGCGACTCCGCCGATGACACTAAAGCGCGATGAAGCCTTAGCTTTCGACCAATTCGCTAAATACGGTCGGATGAATTCACTGCGGAGAGCTCAAGCTCGACAGTATCAAAGAAGCGATACGGTCAATCATACCGACGATCGTCTTCTAATAATTCATTCTCAGCAGTAGTTAGTGGTTGAAATTAAGTTTCAATCAAATACGGCAGGAAAACAAATGGAATGCAAAATTTGACAAAATGCCATAAAATATATTGCTCCACAATTATGTACGTACGTATACGACACACATTTCATAACGACGAAACACTTTTCAACAAAAATTTAACGCCGAAATTATCGGATAGGTTCAAAAAATATTATATTTTCAACAATTTCGTTCATTTGCGTAGGTTAATTTTTATTTATTTTTTGTTTATTTTTTAATCTTTTTTTAATTTAGTCAAATAACACTTTTCTGTAAACTATAATCAATAGCACTAATCAAATAACACTTTTCTAAAAAGTAACACTTTCAAGGTGAAATTTTCACTTACGTTAACTAATTAAATGTAATAAAAAATGGTTGCAAATAATTTATTTTTCATTAAAAAAATAGAAATTAATTTTTTTTGAAATTAATAGTTAGATTTTTTAGCGTATGTGTACGAAATTGTTTTAGCGGTAGCGGTGGGCGAAAGTTGTGCAAACGGCGCGCAATGTATGGGCGGCGCAATTTGCGCGCATCCTAGCAACATTTGCGAATGCGCAAATTCTACAACCAACAAAATCGTATCAGGCGTCGCAATTTGTGTGGAGGACGAAACGCCGAAAGGCAAAATAATTAAATACACAACGCCAAAGCGGCCCATGCAATTTTACTCGTTACACAATTACCATAACGCAAATACCGTAAGTTATTTATTTTATATTATGAAATATTGTCAATATTTACATTTTATTTAAAAAATTTTTAGAACTTTCAACCAGCGTTACCAAATTACCAACAGCAATTTGCGGAGACTGTAGCGGATGAGAATTACCGTAGCCACGACAAATATGACGAGACCGTAGCAAGTACCGTAATGACTACTATCGTAATGCCGACTACCACACAGTCGTACTCAACTGTAGAATCAACTACGCGGAGAATTTCCGCGCCCGGAACGCAATGCGGTGAATATTCAATTATAAAACTATACGTAACACACAAAAAATTCGGAAGTCGGAATTCCGCCCAACCCTGGTACATATGTATAATTTTAGGGCCTTTGGACGTGTGCATGGGTGGGTCGAGTTGTGTGGAGGGTTTGTGCCTGTGTCCGGCGGGTACGCGGCCTTCGCGGAAGACTTCATCCTGCGAGACGCCCGCACAAGCGGTGAAAAGCACCGTTATTCCAGCCTTAATGATGGTCAAGCCCGCCCTGCCAAATATTGCCAATTCTGTCGATCCACCGCCTTCGCGTAGCGTTAACACAATACCTTTACCGTCGCACTCATCCTACAGTAAGTTCGCTGACCCGCTATTATTTAATAAGTCGATTATACATATATATA
>SAUE01003077.1:4002-18960 GCA_009724625.1 Deladenus siricidicola | reverse complement strand
TATATTTATGATGAAAATTGATTTTTATTGAACCTCCTATAAATGACAACAAAACCTGAGAATTTTTGTTTGGTNATATTAGATTTACAAACACTGCATTATTAAAAAAATACAGTAATGATATTTTTAGGTAAATTTTTGTAAAATCTTATCGTATATTAACTTTGCACAAATTCAGATTTGCCAATGCCCTGTGGAGAAGCCAATTATTCGCAATTATATTTGCACGTCGGCGCCAAAATTTGTCGACAATGTGCAAAGCGCCGCAAAAGCCACACCAATTTTGAGTGATTCGGCAGAGGAAAATCTGCTAAATGCGACTTTAGTCACAAAGAATCACGTTTCCACAGAATTTGCAACCTCGGCAAAACCTACGACCACGTCGAAGAAGACAGTTTCAGAGAAAAGTGAAATATTCTCAAAAGTGACGCTAAACCCTCTGCAAATTTCTACCTCAATTTCAAATTTGCGCTCAACGCCGCCGACGCAGCGCGAAGAACCGTGCGAAAAGCCAACGGTGCAAAACGGAACTGCAAATTGTGCTCCAGGCACAAAGTGAGTTTTGTGTTTCAAAAAAATTAAAAAAAATTAATTGAAAATCTTTTTATGTGTAATTCTATCACAGTGAATTATTGGGTTGTCAAATAGTTTAAAAAAGTAATTTATTATATTTTCGGTCGCTTTTTTTTCAATTATATTTTCGATATTTCGATCGACCAAATCATTTTTTTTTGCAAATTTTTAGTTGCACGGCAGGCGGTATTTGCCGCTGTAAGCGCGGTTTCGTCGCGCAAAATTGGCGCTGCGTTCAATTAGCGAAGACGCTTTTGCCAATTCTTTCGCTGCAAACCGCAAAATTTGTGCCAGTTGACGCGCTAATTGTCGATTTTAAAAGCAGCACAGAAGCTAAAGCATCCGCGAGCAATACTACTACTGTAACGGCGGCGTTGGACGTCACGCGAATTTATCCCACATTGCAAGTTGCGGCAGAAGAAAAAAATTTGCTGGAAAAGCCGACGCAAATGCCAATTCTATTTAAAGTGACGCCAAGATCGGTTCATGCAAAAAGCTCTAATTCAATGGCAATGGCTCCGCTCACTTTTCATCGCATAAAAATGACATCGACGTCAAAAGACAGTAAGTGTTTGTCAGTAATCAATAAACGTATTACGTGTATTAGGTACATAAATAGATACAGGTTGACCAAATTTTGAAACTTTTTTGTTTGTTTGAAGCAATTTTATTTCATATCAAAATTTGGTTTTAAAAATTTTGAATGAGATGCAAAAATTGGGCCATAACATTCTTTCAAGAAAATTAACATTATTTTTTACCAACAAAAAATTACGCTGAAATGTTCCAAATTTGTTGTGGAAATTACCGTAGCCGAAAATTCAAAAACAGTATATGTATTACATCTTTAGTTCGATAGTTCAGTTTTCAGCGAATTCATCTTATTGCATTTAGCAAAACGTTAAAGAATAAAATAAATTTCCTAATACATAAGTATGTATATGTAATACATAGTTGTTGATATTTAAAATTTTTATATTTTTAGCTACTGAAACAAGCAATACTCAAACAATTTTACCGCCTCTTTTCACAAAAGTCGTACCAGAAAACGTGCCAATTCGGAACTCTACCGTCATGCAGATTGTCGGCAAGAGTGACAGTAATTTCGTGCCAAGAAATAATCACCGTATGATAAAAATTAAGAACCGTAAAGCCGAGTATACTAAAAATTTTCCAGCATCATCAACGACTACTGTCACCAGTACGGTGGCGGAACGGAGCGTCAGCATTGTTGTGGGATTAATGCGCAACAAAAAGAATGCGGATAACAACGGTACAGCTAGAACCACAGCGAATAATTTGGACGACACTTCCGATTCCGAATCTGCGACGGAGCTGACAGACGGCGCGCCCGGCGACAATAATTCGACCGTAATTGAGGAGAAGATTGGAAGCGCGCCGCCGCCGCCTACGGAAGACGAGAAATGGCGAGCGTCAAATTTGGCGGAATTTAAGCCGACATCGCTGCCGCGCCGAAGACAAAAGCGACCTCGATTGAGCGAACTTCAACGCTCCTCTAAAATTCTGCCCACCGCAAAAAGCGTTGACGGCGACGCGGCGGCGGAGATTGATGGCGACGCGCCGCCGCCGTCGCCGCGCCGTCAAATTGTCATTGCGACGAGCGGCACGAACGGCGGCATTTGTCCGCGCGGAAATCCACCGCTCGTCGACGCGGCTAGCGGCAAGCTTTTGTTGTGTAACGGCCTGCGACCCGACTGCCCGCCAAAGTCGTATTGCTTTGTGACGGGCGTGGCCAGCGGCATCTACAATTGTTGCACGGCGCTTTAGCTATGCCAACTTGCGCGCAATTCACATCGAAATGCCAGGCATACCTCGTCGAATTCCGCTCCCCGGCCGCCGGACTGCATCGGGGCGCACGCATTCCGTGCGGTGTGGCTCAATATTTTCATTCAAAATTTTCAAAATTTAATTTTTAATAATATTTTTTCTTTTCAAAATTTGGTGCAAGTTAAAAAGTGAATTTTTAACATACGCTACAAATTTATAGTACCAAAAGGAAGTTTAGCTTTTGAAAATGTTTATTTTATTTCTTGTCACAGAAAATCGTCAAAATCTAAAATTTTCGTTAAATCATTTATAATATTTTTCATATATTTATTTTATATTTCATTACATATATTACGCATTAATTTAATTTATACATTCTTTATGTTTTATTTAAAGTAATATTTTCTGTAATAAATGAAATTTTTTCTTCAAATAAACAGATTTTATCTCAAAAACATTTAATCGTTGATTTGTAATTGAGTTTGGATTGTTGATTTTTCAATTACGATTGTGAATTGAGCATATAAGTTTAATTTGCAATATTTTTTATTCAAAGTTCAAAATATTTTTAATTATTCACAATAGCATTTGATCGACCGCAAACAAGTTCACAGATTATTGTTTTGGCAGCTTTTTCAATTCTTCGGGGGTCTAAATTTTTAAATATTATATTAAAATAATGTGCGCAAATCAGTTTTTTAACTAAAGTTAAATTTCCACTTTCTTTCCGACGCTTTTCAGAAATCCCTAAATATCCCATCAGTGATCGAATGAACCCATTCAAAATTATGTCGATCTGTGTAGTCAAGAAGAGCTGTCGGTGATACATAGAATAAAGCGCGGGAAAGTGGGAAATTTACCATAACTTTAGCTAAGGTTAAATTAACCAAAACTACACACACACACACACAGATGTATCTCGGATGCAAGTAACATCACTGGCGGGGTGGAGAAAAAAGGGACAAATAACTTTGTGAGTTTTAAAGCGTAAATTAAAGCCACATACCCAATCCGAATATTTGCTGAATCCGACCGAGTAGGTCTCCTTACCGCTGCGGAAGCGCGCGTTGTGCGCGTCGACCAATTTTTTGATTTTTTCGAAAATAACTTTTCGCGCCGCATTCTCCTCCGGCTTAGTGTAGTTTTTGTCGAAGCGCTTTTTGTAGAGCGCCCACGCCTCGTCCACATTCTCTGGCCACTCCTGTTCGGCGGATTTGGCGGCGGGAGGGCTAAATGTCGTTTAATTACGAAATAAAAACCAAAATTTCGAAAAAAAGTATGTATACCTGGCGAGTGACAGCGAAACAACGAGAGAAATTAACAAAAATTGAAGGATTAATTTCATGGTGGTCGGTTTTGCTGAATAATTGTAATATACTGAAAATAAGAGAATATTAAAGAAAAGAATGGCTGAGAAAATGAGTAAGAGAGAGTGTGCGTGTGAAAGAGCGAAGCGAGAATATAGAGTGTGTGATAGAGTGTGTTGTGGAAGAAGCTCAAAGCTGTGGAAGGAACTCAAAGCTGCGGATCAGTTAACTTTCGATGACCGATACAGTTTGCGTGAAAAAATATACGCAATTTGTTAGAGAACAGTATGGTCAATATTGAGAAAATAAATGGTTCGTTTTTGTTATTACTGTAGATAAAGAAAACCATTTTTCAAATAAAAATTGCCTACTCAAAAGCACATTTATTTGATAAAATATATTTATATATATGGTTTATTTAAAAGAATATTTCTTTATATTTTATTTCATTTTAATAGACAATAAAAAATTATTATCATAAAACGATTCAAAATTTAAAAATTTCTTTAGTAAAAGAATTTCTATTATATTATATGTATTGTATTATATAAAAAACGTAATAAATACAAAAGATTTATGACTAAAATATTTTATTATTTAAAATTTATATTAAATGTAAATAAGCTTGAGAATTTTTATAGAAAAAAGTGGGGCTTTTGCGTGCAATTTGAATGAATTTTATTTTTGTATCAATAATTATTATTGATGTTCAATCTATACTGTACATATTGTTCTATACAATATACGGTATTCTATATACTGCATTGGACATGATCATCAGTTGCTGTCCTTCGAGATAGCAGATTCCACACAGCAAAAAGATTTCAACAAAATATCTCAAAAATTAAATTTTTTATTTTATTATTTTGATTTATTAATAACTTACATTGGCTTCAAAATAAGAGGCGACCCACTAAATTTCAGAATTTTTTGAACACTTTTTCTAGACATTTTCAAAACTAAACATTTCTTTCTGAAATTCGCTTTAACAAACTTTAAACCCGACAAGAAACCGTTCAATATGTACATGTAAACCGTTCTTGTTTGAATAAATGATGACAAAACAAAAATGTTCGGAATACAAATTAGTTTAATGTTTTTTTTAGAAATTTTTGAGGTCTTCGAGAGGTACAGATTAAAATTAAAATTATTTATTTAAATTATTATATGTATAGTTAAATTAATTTATAAATGCAATAATCATGAATTGTGGACGCTATCGGCTTGCCAAATTGTTGGCGATATGTCTGAGAACTATTCGCTGCGTGGGCATTAGGCTGAGGTAGACGCCCGCGATTACGCAATCCGCAGGAATTTGCGCGCGCTCAACGAGCTCGCTAGACGCGCCGCGACCACCTGCGCTCTTTTCTTCCACAAAAAGGCCGAAATCTAAACTTTTGTAATTGTAAAAATATATTCAATGTGTATTGTAATGGACAAGCTTGCATTTGTCGTTTGCGAAGCTGGGATTTAAATAGAAAATGGAGGTTATGGAAGAAAAAATTTGAAAAAACTAATGATTTTTCAAATTTTGAAAACAAATAATTAGAAAAAGCTACGGTGCCTAAATTTAAAGGCCGTTCAATACCGTAAGTATCGCATTTTTTAAACAATATACAGTAAAAACTTTTCCTACCGCTCAGCCGTTGATCGATGCGCTCCTTGTCCTCGTCGATCACTTCGCCCACAATCGAACCCATGGAATTGTGTCGACGAAAATCTTCAACTTTTCCGCCCGCGAACGTCGCATTCCGCGCGCGCGGCGCGACAACGCGACACATTTGTAGAATGAGGCGCAACGCTTCCGCGCACGTCGTCCGCCTCGAAATCAGCACCGACTTGTAGTTGCTCTGTGAATGGGAAAAAATGTTGATATTTAAAATAAGCAGAGATTCAAACATTTCTTATCTTTATTTATTTTTTATTTTAAATTTGCAAAAAAATAATTTTAATTTTTTGAAAATAAATATTATTTTTACTTGTGGGCAAATTTCGCCGTCAAAAATTTTCGCGAGAATCGCATTCGATACCATGCCCAAAATGAAGCGCGACATTTCTTGCGGATGGCAGCGTTGAAGCTCAAGCGGGTGCGCCGTTTTGTCTGCAAAAATTGTTGTCATTGATTTTGAAACATAAATGTAAAATAGATATTGAATCTAACACAATCAAGCCCACCCCCATTCCGATAACTGTGGCGTGCTCAAACAATTTTCATGGGAAATCTGTCGGAGGGAGTTTCAAAAAAATATTCTGTTAAAAATGAGGATTTTTTAATTTTTCCACTGCAGGGCCAACTACACTAGAAAGTAAATTAATGATAAAACGAGGATAAAACGAATAAAGCATGCCGAAGTTATGTTAGCTCAACTTTATTTTGCATAAGTTTTTTACAAATAATTCATGAAATTTTTACCAAGCTCGAGAATGCTTTTCACCTCGCGGCCATCGTACATTTTCGTGCGCACCTCCATCCACAGCTGAAAAAGGTTCAAATCGCGCGAGGACAGCCGAAATTTGTGCAAAATGCGCTCGACAATGGCGCGGCAAGTCGTTTGGCCGGTGATTTTCAGCGTTACATAGTCCGTGTCCGCCTTCACGGCGCCCGTAAAAATGCGTAAATGCCCCTAAAATATTATTAATTGAATAATTTTTAGCACAAAACGCAATTAGCACAAACATTGTTTATATTGATTTTTTGTGGATAACTTATTAGTTTTATAAGAGTGAAGTAATTTGATTTATCGATAAGTTAAAAGAACAGACAAATTAAAAAAAAATTTAAGTTTTTAAAATGTTTTAATTTTAAATTTTAAGCATTTCCAAACTTATAAAATTAAGTTAAGC
Organism: Deladenus siricidicola; assembly: GCA_009724625.1. Classification (NCBI taxonomy): domain Eukaryota; kingdom Metazoa; phylum Nematoda; class Chromadorea; order Rhabditida; family Sphaerulariidae; genus Deladenus; species Deladenus siricidicola. The sequence goes on along the minus strand of SAUE01003077.1, from coordinate 12,448 downwards.
ATATACCCAATCGGTGGCGGATTCGCCGCTTTCCAGCGAACTCAGCGAGCCGAGCGAATTGGAGCGATGGTGCACGGACAAGTTCGCGGAGAGCCGATTCGCCGGGCAATTTAGCATAGACGCTAGCGCCGCGCTTCCATCTCGCGCCGACAAAGTGCCCGAGCCGATTTGAGGCGCATGGCGCGCCCTTGCGCCGCGCTGTTGAAGCCCGCTTTTGCTATCTTTTTCTTCGCCATTTTCACCGACGGCAAAACCTTTGCGCGCGTTTATCGATGGGGAGTACGGAGGAGTAGCTACAGTAACGGAAACGCTAGGTACCGTGGACGGATGCAAATGCGGAACTCTGATATTTCTCACCGTAGTGTCAGCACTTTCTACAAAACTCAAATTCATCGCCTCGCTCAGCGTTCGGCACGCAATTGTTGCGTCCTCTGGCATTGTGCGCTGTCGCCTAGAAAGCGTCAGTGTCGGTCTTGCAGGAACTGGCGGCGATGCTATTACATCAAAATTAACCGCTTGCCGCGCTCTTAGCGGCACTGGCGGCGGCGGCGGCGGAGGCGGCAGATTGCGTCGTTCGGGCAGCGGCGGCGGCGGCGTGGTTGCGGATTCGTCGTCGCCTTGACAGTTATTAAAAGAATTGGAAGAAATTTTCACCAATGTCCCTACAAATTTGTTACGGTTCGCGGTTGTCGTGGAGGGGCAACAATGCGTCGTTTCTGCTATTGCGTCCAAATCGAAGTCTATGGCCCGCCGTTCGCTTATCGAAATTACTGTACGATGCAAATCGGCATTCTCCTTCAACGCGTTACGGTAGGCGGAATTCAAATTTTCGCACTGTCCGAACTCCACGTCGTCGAGCGCGCCGAGTGAGGAAAGCGCGGACGACGCGCCGGAATGCAGCGATGCGGTCGATCCCGACGCCATGGATGGCGACGCGGAAAAACTGATTCCGCTGTCCGCACTGTCTTGCGCGCTTTCGCGTGAAGACCCAACCTCTGCCCAAACATCAGCATTTAGTCGAGAATCTTCGCTGTGATTATGATGACATTCATTATCGTTGGTTTCGTGATTCGCACCGTAGCGCGCATTACAATTTTCGTGTTGATGTGCGGCGAGCGGCGCGCTCGACGGCGCAGCGAATGTGGGTGTGCGATTTGTGCGCGTGCGTACGCGATATTTTAGCATTTTTAGAAATTTTTCAAATTAACGCATCAATCAATCTATTACGATATGTTCTATAAATTGGTTTTTGTAAGCACAAATTTCGACAAATTATTTACCGACATAATATACAAATTATTATACAAAAACAAATGATAAAATTTTACTCTGATCAAATAAATAAATAAATAATTGATTTTTCCTATTTTGGGAAATAATTTTTTACGCTTCCACAAAACGAAATGGCATTTTGCGATGTTTAGTTTTTGCTTGTTTTTTTCTCCAAATTTTGTTGATATATGTTGAGAGTTATTTTTGTTTTCGAAAAGAATTGAGTAGTATAAATAATATCGAAAATAATGATGTAATTCCATTTTTTGCCATGAGAGCCGAAAAATGCGCCGTTCCATCCCCCTCCTCCCCCTCCCAAAAAAACGTTTTTCCCACGCATTTTTCTCATTTACCGAGCCAAAAAAGCAAGCGCAAAACCAAAAATTTTGGGAGAAGGAAAAAACGCAAAAAAATTATCGCAAATTTTTCACAAAAAATATTTGCGAAAACCTCAAAAAGTGAATGGAATTTTGAAAAAAGTTTAATTTTTGCTATGTTGGAAAACCAGCTGCGTTCAAATTTTTTTATAAAAATAAATTTATCGATATAAAAATCGAATAAAAAGAATTTAAAATAATAGAGCCGTGCAAAAATGGTAAAGGCTTTACCATAATGAACATCTGTTAACAAAAATTTTCTGAAAATACTGTAAAACTATTCGCAAATATTGTACAAATTATCTACCTTCACCAGGTACACTGGTGAAAAAAATTACGTTCACTTCAATTTTTTTAATTTTCTCTCTTAATAACCTCAATACGAGTATGAATAATCGTATTTTTCAAGTTGTAAATCGTAACGGTGGTGCTTCTGATCATTAAAAGTTGTTTTTGCTGTGCAGTTTAATTGTTTCCGTTGCTAAAAGTGTTGTTTTCTGAAGTGAACGTATAATTATTTCCACCCTGAAATTGTCGATTTTCGGAAAAGGTGTCTTTTTTGCGCAAAATCGACGGGATACATTGATTTGCTTTTCAGAATTACTTTTTCCTGCGTTTTTTAAAGCTTTTATACACATCAAACTTTTTTTCAATTTGCCAAAATTAAAAAAATTGAAGTGAACTTATAATTTTTTCCACCAGTGTACTTATAGTTAAAAATGCAAAACTTTCCAAAATTTGCATTTTTTGACTTTCAAAAATAAATTTTATATTATATCCACTTTCTTCTCCTTCTACCTACATACCAGCACCGGCTTATCTTTTTTCTTTAATCGTTTAGAAAAACATAAATGAAAATTGCAAAAAATGAATAAAAAAAGAAAAACATAAGTGAAAAAAATGAAAACACAAAATTAAAATTTTAACACACGTCGATCATCTTCATTTTTATTAGGGGTATTTATTATTAGGATATTTAGGGATTCCAGAAAAACCCCGGAAGGAATGGGGAAATTTAACTTTAGCTAACCTTGGAGTCATTGAACCTTGGAAACACTGACAAATAGTGAAATTTGAAAAAAATTTGTTATTAAATTTTGAAATTATTGCAGTGAACTAAACGCAAAACACCGATCTGTGTTTTGGTATTGTTTTGATTTTACGAATAAGCAAAAAATTAAATTTATTCATGTTAATGTTAATATGTAAAAAACATAAAAAAGCTTTTTCTCAAAATTTCCAAGACACTTGCACTTTTGACTATTATTTTTTTAAAGTGTTTATAATCGATTCACTTAATCGAGAAATTAAATTATTATTATAAACTATGAGAAAAGAGAAAATTAAAGCGTATTAAATTTCCCTCATGCGAAATTCAAAACGTCGCGATCATTCATTGCGGAGAAAGGCGAAGTCGGCAAAAATTGAAAAACAAGAACTTTTGCTTTTCACTTTTTCTTTCTTCACATCCGAAAATGAAAGGGGGAAAATCTGCGGATAAAATGAATTTGAATAAAATGAATTTTTTGAATAAAATTAAAATTTTCTGATACCTCAGGTTTACTGGTTCTTTTTTATGTATTTTCGCTAATTTGTATCTTATAATATTACTCTTTTTCTCTGTTTCTCTCTTTTCGTTTTCTTATATTTCTCGCATTATTTATTTTTGTGCGTCTCCATTCCGTATTTACCTATCTCTTACACTCTCTCTCTCCTTTTATCTCTTTCTTTTGTTTGCTTCTGTGCGTCCCTTGTTCCGTATTTATCTCTCACACACTCCCTTTCTCCTTTATCTCTTCCTTTTTCTCGTTATAAATATGTAATAATTTCCCGGTTGAGTTGAAAAATTTTTTTGATTTTCTACAAATCTATACAAAAAAAGTTCAAAAATTATTAACGGAGGAAAGTAAAAATACTAAAAAATAACGAAAAAGGCTAAGGGTCATTAAAACACAAAAAAGGCCACAAAACGAAGAAAAGTGCGCAAAAAATGTGTCGCGAAACGATTAAAAATGCGCAAATCATAAAAAGTAATGAAAAATAAAATGAAATTTCTTTATTGTAATAAAATATTTACGTACATAAAATTTTTTTGAGAAGAATGTCGAGAATTTTAATTGAAAATGGAAGGAATTTGCTCAAAATTACTTAATGTATGTATGTATTTACTTATACATACATTAGGATACATATGTATGTACTATATCTTTTAAGAAAATTATCAATAGGGGTAATGAGTCATACATATGTACATACCAGGGGTGCTACGAAAATAATTTTTCAATTTCGTAAATCGTAAATCGTAAATTTTGGGCCAAAAAAGCCGTAAATACGTAAATCGTAAATCGTAATTGTTAGCACCCCTGGTACATACGTATGTATATGTATGTGTGTATGTATGTATTTGACGAAAATATTAAATTGTCAAATTTATTCTTTTAAAAAAAATTTAAATTTGATTTTATTACATTCTTTTACAAAAAAATTGATGAAAAAAGACATTGCCAATTTGCAAATTTGACAATCGAAAAATGCGTAACATAGAAGAAACCCTCATGATATTTTTGTGAGTGATGTGAGAGAGAATGATATACACATAATAAATGATATGAGAATATGCAAAAATGATTCTTCATCATTTTGTACGAATTTGCGCCTTATTTTCGACAATTTGCAACTTTTTCGCCTTTGAATTTTGCCGCAAAATTTTTGATGAGATTTTTGCTGACACATTCAAATCCACAAAAAGTGCCAAAATGTATTTTTGTGTTGTATTGTGTGTGTCTTTTTATGTGGAACAAAGAAAATCATAAAATGAGCAAAAAGGCAAATTTTGGGGGATATTTTTAAATTTTTTTTCGCCGGCAAAAGTGACAATTTTCAACTTTTTTGCAGACAAAACTTCGTAAATGAAAAATTGATTGAGTTGGTTTTGTCAAAAATGTATTAACATAAAAAAATATAAAAATAAAATACATTTTTAAAATTAAAAGTAAAAATTAATTTTTTACGTCTCGCAAAACGCTAAATGGACTACATTATCTCCCAACAATATATGTACATACATACTGTCAATTACGTAAAACAATACAGTAAATGCAGACATACCGTAGTCGAACAAGCTTACAGTAATCAATAATTTTCAATTTCTTTTCTGTTAAGTTTGCAACAAATTCAAAATACCTAACATCAAGAAACAAAAAAGTTTAAAACTCGTCGAAGGTCGGCGCCAAACCCACATTTTTTTCCACTTTTTTGTGGTAGAAAATTAAGAAGTGAATTAATTTGAAATTAATCGCGCAACGTTTCGTCAATTATTGTAGAGAAACGAATACAATTCAAAAATGTAATTCAATAACAAAATAATTCAATAACACGGTTTCTTTCAACTTCGGCGGTGATTTTTTCTCGCAGCGATTCACAACAAAAAAATGAAATTTTCGAACAAAATTCCCATGAAAAATTTTTTTTTGAAATTAAAAATCTTTTAAAATTATTTAAAAAAACAAAAAAATATTTTAAATGAGATCAATTTAAAAATAAATTTAAAAATAAAAATAAACGAAAATTGGGGCAATATGCCAACGAAAATTATAGATTAGAGCGGTCGGTTTTTCCACCTGATTTTCACAATTGTAATAATAGCCTTAATTTTTCTATTTTTATTTTTTTATTTCCGTTCCACGTTCACAAACACAACGAAAATATAATACATACATACATATGTATGTATGTGATGGATGATGTGTATTGTTCACATTTTTAATTTTTTAGTTTTAATTTTTTAACTACATATATTCATTATGTATTAAATGTTTATAATATGTACATAATTACATATATATAATAATTACATAATTACTTATCTATAATAATTTGCTAAATGTTTAAATATCGAAATTTTTATAAAAAAATAACGGTTACAACTTCGCAAAGTTTCAGAATATGTTGAATGACAAAACGACAATGACAAAAGAAATCACCTAAAGCTCACTAATGTATGCTTGCGAGCGCGGCGATAGTTTTGAAAAAAACTGAATTTTTGATTATATTTTCTCTAAAATCTTTTGCAAATCAGGTTAAAGTAGAAAAAATTTCCAAAATCGAAATTTTTTTTCAAGATGGTCCAATCGAAAACCGAAAAAGCTTTGTGATTTTGAAACTCCTGACGCAGATGTATTGCAACTTGCAAATTTGCACCAACTTAGTTGCGCGAATACGTAGAAAACTTGCATATGTGTCGCATTCGGATTCAAAAACTTCGTTTTTGCATATGAGTATTTTGCATCCAACTGAATCGTTGGGTGGGATTTTTTGCTTTTTTTCTAACAAATCTTTTCATTCGATACTATATGTATATTTGATTTTGTATTTGTAAAACGGAAAGCTGAGAATTGTTTAGTTTAAAAAAGTGTTTGAAAAAGGTAAGAATTGACACTGCTCCGAAATTAATTTGACTAATTTGGCGGTTCGCAAACTTCAATGATAAATTGCATTTAAATTTTCTGCTCGTCAATGTCAAGAAGAAATACGTAAGTGAGCTCTCTCGAAGAAATGCTTCATTCAACCAAGTCCGGGAAGATCAATCAAGTCCGATCCTCGAAGAATTTCACTTTTATTTCTCACTCTTTTGCGACAAATTCGAGGATATAAGCCAGATTATATCAAATTAGCGTAGAAGAAAGACGTGTTCTTTCTTCCTCCTTTCACTTTCCTTCTTTCACATCGCATTTGGCTTTTCTTTCTATTTTTGGAAATTTTTATACCTGCGCATGGGAATTTCCTCATTTGAAAGCAATTTTTAATTGAATTTACCGAAGAAAAGTTGGCGAAAGAGGAAAAAAAGCAAAAAAATTTGCGTTTTATCACAGAAAATAAGAACTTATACTTTCACAAAATATACACAGTAAGACAACTACACTTAAAACTAATACACAGTACACTAAATTAGAATTTATAGAAAAATATTTTATTCATAGCGCAATAATTTACAATATTTAAAATAAATAAATTCAAAATGCATTTTCAAATTGTTGAATAATTCTACAGTAGTCAGTTAATTTTGTACGATACGGTCAGGTAATTGCTGAATAATACATATAATCAGACATGTGCAAATATTAAATTTTACAATTATAATTTATTTTGTTTTAATTTTTAAAATAAATGTCAAAAAAATCAAAAGAAAATAAATTTTTATGCAGTAAAAGTAAATATTCGTTTAAATTTATTTGTTTATTTGTGCGAAAACAATTCTGGCTATAAGCCAATTATACGAATGCTGGCATTTGCAAATTTGCAGATATTCGCCTAAATTTTCCTATTTGCCAATTTGCAATAAATAAATAAGAAAATCTGGCATTTTGAAAGTTGAGAAATATTTTGAAGCAAACTAAATCTTTTTTAAGAAAATAAAATAAAAATTATGTATTTTAGAAATACAAAATAGATAAATGCGTACGTATTTATGTATAAAAATTTTTTATTTATGAATTAAAACATATAGAAAATTAAAATTATTTGTCCTTTTTTGTGAATTATTTTTTATTTCTTCAAAATTTTGACAGCAAAAATAACACTGAAAAAATTGCCCCGACTTAACAACAACAACAACAACAACAACAAAAACAGCTAATGAGAAAGACAAAAGAGAAAGAACGGACTTTCTTGACAACAAAAAATGTTGAAAGTGAAGAATAAAAATCGACAAATTGAGGTCAATTTTGCTTTGCTTTCCTTTCCTTTCTCGGTCTTTTGCTTTCATTTTCCTCTCCTCCCTGCTTTCCCAAAATTTTATAATTCAGCGGAAAGAAGGAAAAAAAGTGATTTGTGATGAAAAAATGATTTTTCAGCAATTATTTTCGAATTATTTGTGCACAAACAAATAATTCCATCGCCTTCTGAGGGGGCCCTCGAGTTCTCCGATGAGTGAAGCAAACCTGTGAGAAAGAAAGCAACGTCAAAAACAATAACAAAACAAAGAAAATCAAAAAATAAGCCAAAAAACCCTTCATATTATTAATGTGTCAAAGGCTTCGCTTTGTATGTATGTAGATACGATAGCTTATTATTTTAATATTTAAGTAAATTAACGCTTTTACATACATATGTATAAAATCATATTCCAAATCAGCATACCGCGTAGTGAATACTGATACTTCTTGAATCAATTTCTGAATTGTTGACTCTCCGCGGAATCGTCAACAAAAGTGGATTCAAATATTATTCAAGTCCCCGCACTGCACGTAGCTGGTTTAAATGGGCTATCCGATGTGGGCTATCCGATGACATATCGATTGGCTTGTTGATGCATATTATTTATGTTATTTATGTTTATGTTATTATTTATTAATATGCATATTATTTATGCATATTATTTACATATTTCGACAAATACACGGGCAATCCAGAAAAGCGCAGGAAAGTCGAAATTTAACTTTAGCCAAAATTTGGAAACACTGCTTTTTTGGAAACACAATTTGGAAACACAATTTGGAACATCCGCAGAATTTTTCTAATTGTCAGCATATTATTTACATATTTCGACAAATACACAAAAACATATCGTTTTACGATCTAATTGTAAGTCCGCTGCAACGGTTTCCTCGCTGAACCCGCCGAACAACCTCATTTTTGCCATATGTTGGAAAAAAGAATATGGTTAATAACTGGTCAAATTTACAGGGATGACCAGAAAAAACCCGGACAAAATATAATTCACCTAACACAAAAGTATTGTACCGTAATAAATTAACTTTTGTTTCACCGGATTCTCCATGTTTTTATGTACTAGTGTA
>SAUE01000380.1:19858-33328 GCA_009724625.1 Deladenus siricidicola | reverse complement strand
TACGACTAGAAAAAAATATTTTCGTGTTGGTCTTAGTTCGTATTTTCGAGTATGGTTCGGTCAAAAAAAATTTTGAATTTTTTTTCGATATTTGGTCTGAAAAATATGCGAAGTAGGCGATTCAGATGCAGCGATAACGAATCTGCAAGAATTTTTCGTCTATGACCAATCTCCGCTGCGCTAGACGCTTTAAGATCCGGCAAAAATGCGAAATCGCAAAATACAAAAACATACAAATTTCAAAAACAGAGAACGCGTGGCGAGAGATCATAGTGTCTAACCGTCTGGCCACCGAATTGCATTTGAATTCGGCGGGAAAATTTAAATTGGCGTAAAGAGTACATTTCCGTTTTTTTTTTCAAAAATGGGATATAGTGCAAACATCGACAACAAACATCAACAACAAACAACAACATAAGGCGGAAATCTGAGCAACACTCTGCGTATTCTACGAATTTGTTTTCGGAGAATTGGAAACTTATATTTTTTAAATCAAATTTATAGACTGAATGTAAATGAATGAGTGAAAAATTTAGAATATTCTTTGATAAAAGCAAACTGGCAATTTCGACAATCTAATTACATGTTTTACATAACGGCCAATTTCGAATATATGTTAATTTTGTTAGTTTGTGTTTTGTCACGTTATTTTTTTTTCTTTTGTTTTGTTTTTAGTGCCGAGCTAATTGCGAAAAACTGTGCGATTTCTTAAGCCAAAATTATTCTACACGTAATCTCCCTGGCTGTATGTTTGATTTTCTCTCTCTCGCATGCTCTCTGTCTGTCTGTCTGTCTGTCTCTCCCTTTCTCTCTCTCCCTATCTCTCTCTTTATTCCTCTCTGTCTCTCTGTGTCTCTTTCTGTCTCTTTCCGCCTCTATCTCTTTCTGTTTCTCTCGCCCATGCTCTCTTTCTTTCTCCTTTTCTCTCTTTCTCTCTGTCTCCCTCTTTCTTTCTTTTTTCATATTTCTTTCTGTCTCTCTGTCTCCCTCTTTTCTTTTTAACTCTATTTTTCTATTTCTTTCATTCTCTATTTTTTAATTTTTTCTCTCTCGCTTTTTCTCAGTGTCTTTCACTGTTTTACACGCGTTTTTTTCATTTGCTATTTTTTCAAAAAAAAAACTAAAAATTTTCAAATAAATTTTCTTTGTGATTTTTTTACAATTAAGCAAAAAATTCTTTCAATTTCATTAATCATTGCAAATTGGCTGTGCGTCGTTTTGAGCGAATTGACGACAAATCTGCCAATGGACAAAAGCCTTGTCGACATTTTGCCGCGCGAAATGTCGCGCCTCGTCGCCGTCAACGAGCGCGCGGCGTTCGCGCTCTCGCTAGCCTCGAATCTGCTGCTGGCTTACGTGGTGAGCGTGGAGCGAAACAAAATTCTGCGCGCCTACTCGCGCGTGCTCATTCGCAATTGCGCGTGCGACTTGCTCTACACGCTCGTCATCTTCGGCGTCAAAGCGGTGCGTAAGTCCGCAGAAAACGCAACAGCCAACAACAAAACATTGGCGGCAAACTGTTGAGAGCACAACTGTAGCTTTAACCTTAGCTGTTGGGCACATCCTGAGTCTTGAACTTTAACTGCTGAGCACAGATGTCTGTGGCGAGAACATTAATTTGAGTTAGTAGAGCACAGCTTTGGTTTGAGCTCTAACTGTTGAGCACAGACTGTGGCTTGAACCCTAACTGCTGAGCACATCCTGAGGCTTTAACATTTTTTAATTTTGAATCATACTAACATATTACTAACTTCAGAAATTCGAGCTCTACAACGGTCAGGTGGTCGTGCTGATTACGGCGATTGACGCGCGTGCGCCGTTCGGCTGGCACTGCGCGGCGTGCGCGGTGTACTTGTTCGCGTTGCTTTTGTCGATTTTCATCATTCCCATCCTCTTCCTCTTTCGCTACTATCTGATGGTGAAGTGAGTGCATGTTGTGCTCTTTGTTCTGCTATCTACGTGTATACGTATATATTTTTTTTTGCATTTTTTAAGTAAGTCGGAGGTGTAAATTGAAATTCTTGGTCTTGCTGTCGCGAACGGAGCCGAGCGAGATGAAAAGAGAACATTTTTGAAATTTTGTAAATGTTCCCGTAGCTCAGTGGTAGAGGCACGGGCTTGTTACTCGTGGTCGGTAGGTTCGATTCCTGCCGAGACGGCACATTTTTCCACTTTCTCTCTCGACATCTCGCGGACCAGTTCGGCGACGGTTTGGTTTTAGGCTTTAGAGAGTTTAAGGCTTGTTTGTGGGTTTAGTCCGTTTAGTATGCGCGCAGAACTCCCCCATTCACGGCAAAATTTAATTAAAAAAATTTGGTTGCCACCTCCTCTTTCCGAAATTTTAGATACGCGCGCCACTGATTCTCGGACTCAACATCCAACATCCATCTAATGAAATTTTCTAAAACTTTACAAAAATGTAAAAAGATTTAAAATTTCTGAATTCCGCCTAACCTCTTTGTATTTTGGCGGCGTTTTAAAATCTGTTCGAAGACTTTTTTTCAATAGTTTCTTGAAAAAAAATTAAAAATTAATACAGAAATATATCAATTATGTTCAGAAACGTGCAATTGTCCGAGGCCGTCCTGCTCAAAATCCTCGCTGGCGTGTTGCTGTGGTGTGCGCTGCTCACCGCGCTCTTCGTCGCCTCCAAGTACGCGTACGAGGGCGATCGCGCGGTCGAGTGCGCGAAGGTGTTCGCCCACCAGCTGCGCACATACGAGCTCGACAAGGTTGCAAATTGTTTGCTGGCGAACGATGTGAGTTTCTTTCTGTACAAACACACAAACACAGACACATACTCACAGACACACACACACGCAGAGATACACTATTATTATACATATTACAGTAATACACAAATCTGTATACACGCACATACACAAAGTCCAATTTCTGATTTTTTTTATATTTTTCAAAATTCAGGACAGTTTGCTACAGTTCATCTACCACTGCCTGCTGGCCGGATCGGACGTACTCATGTACGGCGCGATGGGCTACTGTACATTCGCGGTGTTCCACGCGTTCCGCGCGCTTCGGCCCAGCCTGCACGCCCCACCACACGTTGATTTGGAAGTGGAGGCCGGGGGCCTTCGCGGGCAGGCCGGGCCGAGGCGGGGGGAACGCGGGGGAACCCCGGGAGGGGAGGGGGCCCCGCGGCCCGGCGCGGGGAGAGCCGAGCCGCGGGGGCGGGGGGGGGGGGGGTACCGGAGGACGAGCGGCCGGNCATCACCATAATCAACCTCTAATCGACTCTCAATCCCCCCCCTCACCAACATCGATACACAATCGACTGCCAATCCCACTCTCCCATCTCCTCCCCACCATAATAGACCGATTCTCAGTCACCATAACAGACCCCCAATCGACTTCCAATCAATCTCACGCTCAGATGGCCTGAGCAATCTTTAATTGAAGCCTGGGCCATATTTTCATTTGACAATATTTATTAAATCTGTCTAAAACCCTTTCTGTCTAACACCCTTTTTTGGCCAAAGTTTTATTTGTATAATCGTGACTCGAACAGGCCATATTTTCGCATACTTATCTGCATTATCTCCGAAATACCCGAAAAAACAAAATAAATTGCCGAAAAAAATGGCGTAAGACAGAATTCAATATTTCCTTTCCCATTCTCATTGCCAATAAATTTGCACATTTTGCCAATAGATTTGCACACTTTAATATGCACGTTGTTCGCAAATTTGCAGCTGATTGCGCCGATAATTTGCGCGTCCGTGCCGTCGACGCTGGTGGCGCTGAACGGCATCTTCCGCACCAATTTGCCGGCGCTGGGCATGGCGATGGAGATGGCGATCTCGTGGATTCCGCTGATTAACCCCTGCACGACGCTCGCGCTCGTCGCCAACTACAGGCGCCGCGCCCTGCAGACGCTGGCGGCGCCGTTTCGCGTCGTGTGCCGCCGGAAGTGTGCCGGCGCGTTCGGTGACGCAGTCGCGCCCAGCGAGGCGAGCAGAACATAGTGGAAAATTGTGGAAAAATACCATGTTCAATTTTTGTAAAGTTTGTAAAGGCTTTTTTGTACTATTTTTTATGAATTTTTCAATCGAATAATCAAAACTAAATTTAAAAAATACAAAAAGAAATCGTAAAAATAGAGAGAGGAAAGGAAGAGGAAGAGGAAGAGGAAGAGGAAGAGGAAGAGGAGAGAAGAGAGAAGAGAGAGAGAGAGAGAGAGAGAGAGAGAGAGAGAGAGAGAGAGAGAGAGAGAGAGAGAGAGAGAGGGGGGAGAGATTTTGTTTTAAATTTAAAATGAAAAAATTTAAACTAAATATGGTCCATTTATAAATACAAAATTAATTTACCCTTTTTATCTTTAAAATAAGGAATTAAAATCGAAAAATCAAACAATTGATAAAGCAGACGTTGCTAATTCGCTGATAAAATAATGAAATGAAAATTTTTCCAAGAGTTTATGGCTTTGCTAGCTCACTCTACGCGCTCTAACATTCCCATGACATACATACATATAATACGCACACAAACTACATACTACATACATTCATGTGTGAAGCTTTCGACAAAAATTTGAGCCCTTTCAGGTGATTCCCGGACACATCTTTTACAGAATATAATTTAATTCCATATTGTTATCTTTCAAATAAGGAAATTAAAATTAAACAAAGACGAAAAATCAAAAAATTGATAGCGAAAGTTGCTAGCTAATTCGCTGATAACAAAATTTGCACAAATTCTATGAACAATTTATGTTCAAAGAGTTTATGGCGGTTTGAGGGCCGAAATGACCACAGTAGAATGACCACATTGGAATGACCGCATTGGAATGACTACAGTAGAATGACCACATTGGAATGACCACAGTAGAATGACCACATTGGAATGACCGCATTGGAATGACCGCGGTAGGCGGCTGAGCGTGGTAGGCGGCTAGCGCGGAAGTAAAAATTCCGTATTACGCAGCGAAAAGTGGGAGGAATTTCTCAGATTTTGAGAGATTCGCCTTATCGTGCGCCAGCCAGCCGGTGTTGGTTGGTGCGCCGGAAGAAATGGAGCCCGCTCCGGCTCCGGCCCCCGGGCATTTTCAAAACTCAGCCCCGGCTTTGGCTCCAGACAGCGCTGCGATTTGAATCATTTTTTTAATTCACGTGAATCACTTGACCCCTGATTCAATCGACTCATTTTAATCATGAGCCATATTCACGTGATTCACGGCAATGAGTCAGAAGCGCGTGTAATTCGCCTGCAAGACAAGATAGTGAATCATTTCTATCGTTCGCGTCACCATTTATTTATTTATTTATTAATACGCAAAGCGCAACAAACGAACAGTAACATATTAGCATAAAATGGAAATACAACAAAAGATTACATTAGTTAATGTTAAAACGGTCAATTCCGGCTCGGAAGGAGCTGATGGTAGGGCGAGTGAGAAGAATGGGATTTAATCTCAAATACTTTTTAAAACCCCGAATGAAAAAGCTGTTGTTTCTAACGCCGTTTTTAGCACTAGGAATATACAACGAGCTACGATTTCTTTTGAATTCCATAGAGGTCAAGTCGATTCCGTCGTTATTCGTGTTTCTCTTAATTAATCCCAAACGGTATTTATGAGCGAGAATTAAATATAATAATATATGACAGCTAATATAATATATAATATAACACATTCCTATGCTTTTGTGATTGAAGTGAATCACATTTTCCACCATACAGTCACAAAATGACTCAAATGAGTCAAAAAATTATTCAACAAAAAGAAATTTTTTTTAAATCATTTGACTCATTTGAATCAGAATTGAACGAGTCAAATTGGATTCGAATGACTCGTGATTGGGGGACTGGGAGGAGAGGAATGTAGGAGGTTTAAGCCCGAAGGCGTCTTTGGAGGCGGACGCAATTTTTTTAAGCGCGGAGGCGAAGGCAAAGGCCCAGCCAATTCGTGGGCGCCGCAGAGGCTGCCCCTGAGTGGGTGGGACATTCTCCGCGGGGCGGGGGGTACTTGGAGGGGGAGGAGAGGCATGTATGTCTGAGACATTATACATATACTATGTATGTATGACATTTTAAGCTCTAATAAAATTGTTGGCCCAGACCGGAAAATGTACGCCTCACCGCCGAAAGTGCGCGCCTCGACGCGGTTGCTGTGCGCGGCGGTCGTCGTCGTCGTCGTCGTCGTTTCGGCTGTGCTTCGCGGCTGCGCGGGCGCGAAGATTTTGTTCTCGGCGGCCGTCGACACCGGCACGCACATCGGCAGCATGACGCCACTCATCCAGAGGTTGTTTTTGCTGCACACACACACACACCTATTTTGTGAAAAAATGAGAAAAATGTCGGAAACTATAATAAAAACAAAAAGTTTTTTTCCTTAAAAGTATCGCAAAAATCTGGCAATATTTATCAAAATGGGAAAAAATTGAGGAAAATTAAAAAATTTGGTCAAATTTTCGATTTCCGACAAATTTTTTCTTTTGAATTTCGATTTGCGGCGACTTTTTCCTTTCGATTTTTGAAATTTTCGAATTTCGAAATCTCTAAACACCACTCACCCTTGATACACACCATCGAAACACACGCCAGTCACTAAGATTTGTAGTGAAATTGTTCAGAGCGGCTAGCGACGGCCACGATGTGACGGTGTTCGAGACGAGCTCGTTGAAGAAGGCGCGCCACCTCGGCCCGAACGTGACGGTGGTGTTCATTCAGGTGCCGCAGGACAAGAACATGAGCGGACACTTCGCCAATTTGATTTTTCGAAAAGCGATCAAGGCCGACACTCTCTACACGCCGTTCGCCATCGATGACGCGAAGACACAGCAATTCCTCAGGGAACAGGCGAACGTCACCACCGTAGGGAATTTTTGGGCTGGAGATTCGCTGTTTCTATCTCACTCTCTTTGTCTCTCTCTCTCTCTCTCTCTTCGTCCCTGCCTCTAAAGTTTTCTGTTTATGTATGTCTGTATTGCTCTCTCCCGCTCCCTCTCGCGCTGCATCTCCCTCTCACTCTCACTTTCACTCACTCTCACTCTCTAGCTCTCGTTCTCTCTCTGTCGCTCTCTGTCTCTCTCTCGCTCTGCATCTCTTTCTCACAATCACTCTTTCTCTCTCTCGCTTGCTCTGCCTCTCTAATTGTCGTTCTGTCTCTCCTCATATTTCTCTCTCGTTTTCTCTTCTTTCTGCCACTCTCCTCCGATAAATTGAGTTGTGTATATGTAGATTGTGGTTGTGATTGCAATTGCAAATTACAATTCTACCGATTCTACCGAGAAATTTTGCACGTTTAGATCCGCAATTTGCTGAATAGCGAGTGGGATTTAGTGATTGTGGACGAGCTATTCGGCGTCCACTCATTCGCGATCGCCGCACACTTGAAACATTTCCGCCAAGTACCGTACATCATCTACAGTACGACAGCGATGATTCACGCAACCATTCACACGCTTGGACTCGGTTTGCTGGCAAAACTTTGCATTTATCAGAGAGAGAAAAAAAAACATTTTTTCGGCCATTTTTCGACCATTTGCTTGTTTTTTTAGATAAAATTTTCGATTTTTGTCAAATTTTTCTTTCAATTGTCGAAATTTCAAGTACATTTTTGTTACACTTCTGATTGCATATGTGTGTGGTGTCAGGGTTGCTAACATTTACGATTTACGAATTTATGGCTTTTTTTGGCCCAAAATTTACAAATTATTATACGACTTACAAAAAATGAAAGTTGACCAACTTGAAAACGGTCAGATGAAAATGAAAAAGTCGCAAAAAAAGTAAAATAGAACAAAAAAATAAATAAATTCTCAAAAAAATAGGAAAAAACTCGAAAAAATGCAAATTTTCAAAATTTACGATTTTCGAAAATTTACGATTTTCGATTTACGAAATTGAAAATTTCTTTTCGTAGCACCCCTGATACATGTGTAGTAAGTGTCTAGGCCGGAACTACGTGTCGGAGCCGTACCTACTGACGGCGGTGCCGGCCGACGACGCGGACGTCTACACGCCGACCGCGTTCGCGAACCGCTGGGACAACGTGCAGAACATTCTGATGGACCTCTACTACGTGAACTACTACGGTAGAGCGCATCATTTGTTTTTTGTGCAATTATCAAGCGAAAAACAAAACAAAAAATTAAAGCGCGCTTTCAGCCATGCGCAACTTCATGACGAGCGTCGAGGCGCTGGCGATTCCGCGCGACTGGCACCAACTTTTCGCGGAAAGCTCGTGGATCTTCGCGGACTACGCGACGCGGTTGAAGTTCGCGTTGACTGGTTGGTAATCATAATCATAATAATAATCATAGCGCTGGTAATAATAATAATAATAATAAATCAGAGCACTGCGACTTGTATTCGCATGCCGCAGCCATCTAAGAGGTGGTGTGGCGCAGCAGAGGTGATGGGGTAGCGCAGTGGGAGTGAGGGGTGGCGCGGTGGGAGGGGTGGTGGTGGCGCAAGGGGAAGTAATAGTGGCACGGTGAGTGGATAAGTATATTTTTGAGTTCAAAAATCGACAGCTAAACATTTCTCAGGTGTTCGGAGAATGCGTATTTTAATGGTTAGTTTCTAAGAATTTATAAAAACTATTATTGCATCATTTTGAAAAGGGGTAATTCAAATCACGGCCCACCGACATTTGCGGACGACATTTGCGGAAATAATTTTTAAAAATTTTCAATTTTTTAAATAAATGAAATGTTATTTCGATTCTTGTGCTTTATCGGGACACGAAAAAAAATTCCGGTTGTTTTTTAAGGTTTTTTGAGACGTGAACTTCGAATTTAATAATGTTTTTATTGATTTTGTTGTTTTTGTACAGTTTTTAACATTTTCACTTGGGGGTGGCGTATAGCGACGCCCCCCCCCCCCCAACACGTGTACAATTCGGGGTGGGGTAAGAAGGATAATATTAACTCGCGATTTTGACGTTTGACAACTCGTTTTTATATCAAAAAAATAATTTTTTTTAATTTGTCCGCAAATGTCGGGTCACCCTAAATCACAGCCTCGTTCACAGCATTGAATGGAGGATTTTTTTCTAAGATAAAGATCTAATAAAATTTCTGCAAAATGTTTTCAAAGTTTTCCCCAAAAAATGGAAAATTTTATATTTTTTGCTAATTTTTTTCGCTCGCGAATTATGCTTTACTTTGACGTTATTCGCTAGAGGGCGCCGACATCCGCCAAATCGGCGCGGTGTGTCGCGCCGGTGCGCCGCTCTCCGGCGAATTCGAGGCGTTCGTCGCCGACGCGGCGTCGCGCGGCACCATCTACATCGCGTTCGGCAGCTACATCGACTGGATGCACGCGCCGCAGGCGCTCATTGACGCCTACTTCGACGCGATCGACGAGCTGGACGCCTACCGCGTCATCTTCTCCTACAACGGGCGGCCGCCGACGCGGCCCGTGCGCGCGCACGTCAAGCTGACGCGGTGGGCGCCGCAGCTGGAGATACTCGCGCATCCGAAGACGAAGCTCTTCCTCTCGCACGGCGGACTGAAAAGGTGAATTGTTTAAAATTATTATTATTTTGTTACATATATGTTGATTAGCCTCTATCGTGATTGATTTAGCCTATATGTATGTATATGTGGGCCACTTTGGCACAAGAATTTATCACAGAAATTTGATTGATGAGAGACACAAAGATAGTATAATACAAGACCGAAGTACGAAGCCTACCTCCGTATGGGAGGAATGGACCTAAAATCAAATTGGCCCAGCATAAGCTGCGCCCAAGCAGGAGCTAAAGTTTTGAAATGAGACAGACAGTTCAATAAGACTTCGAATCTCTTTTAGCTTAACTAAAAATATAAATTTTGTCAAAAATAATTGAAATTGGAAGTCAGCCGAGCTGATCCAAATTCGTTTGGAAGGCAGTTTTGGACCCCCCCCCCCGTTGGCTCCAGCTCCCGGGCCGAGTTTTGAAAATGAGCGGAGCCGCACCGCGACCGAAAATTAACTGAAAACATTTTTTTTTATTTTTAGCTGGAAGGAGGCGCTGTGCAACGCGCTGCCCGTCGTATACATGCCCGTCTTCGCCGAGCAGTCCTACAACGCCAAGTTGGCGCTGCGCATGGGCTACGCGTCCGTCCTCAGCAAATTCACCGTCGACCGCCGCCAATTGCTCGAATCGCTGACGAGAGTAATCGAAAAGTTTTTCAACATTTTGTCTGTTTTGTGTGTAATATTTGTGTATTGTTTTGTGTGTTGTGTTTTTGCTGAGTAACTGTGTTTTTTGTACAGTTTTGTGTGATGTGTGTTGTGTTCACCTTCGTGTGTAACATATGTATGTGTAACATACATATGTGTATTTGTGTATTGTGTCTATCGCCTATATGTATATGTATTTGTGTATTGTTTGGTGTTTTTGTTGAGCTACGGTGTTTTGTGTTGTTTTGTGTGATGTGTGTTGTGCTAACTTTCGTGTATAATGTATGTGTGCATTGTATTCTGTTCTATTGTGTCTATCGTCTATACATATGTATAGTGTATTGATTTGTGTTGCGCATTTCCTGAGCTATATGTTTTGTGTTGTTTTGTGAGTTATGTGTTGTGTTTGCATTGACATTGGCATTTTCATTGAGATTGGCATTCAGGTGCTCGATGAATATTCCACGTTCAAAGCGAACGCGCTCAAGGCGCGCGACTTCTTCCTCGACCGACCGATTGGCGCACTCGACGAGGCGATGTTCGCCATCGGACGCGTGCTGAAGAATCCGCGCGGCAAAACTCATTTTGCGCGCCGCAACATCCACCAGTCCACGCTCGAGACGCTCTACCTCGCCCACGTTCTAATTGGCGCAATTTTGATTTTTTGCATTTGCTGATGACTTTGCATTTGGCACACTGGCGCCAGCAAATTTGCACCTTTGTACATTGCATTTGCACCTTTGCGCATTTGCGAATTTGTTTTTGAAAATTTGCATTTGTATTTGTATGTATGTAATATCAATTTTGTTGTTATTTGCTCAATAAAGCTTTTCCGAAAAGTTTTGCAAAAAATTTGTAAAAAAACGAAAAAATTGCCGAAAAGCAAAACAATTTGCACTGCTCAGCTAATTTTCAAACCAATTTGCACTATGCAATCAATTACCAATTTGCACTATGCAATCAATTTTCAAACCAAAGTTAAATTAATTTTGGAACCACTGAAACTGAATGAAATGGAAAAGTTTAAAAAATTTGTATTAAAAATGTTCCAAACATATCTACGACACAAATTTTGAGCTCTATCGTCCAAAAAATACCAAACAAATTCTGGCAAAAGTGAAACTGAATTTTTAGTTGAATTTTATCTCAAAAATTCAGTAGAATCAAGTTAGCACAAATTGCAGACAAGTTGTCTTGATTGTGTACTTTGTGTGATGTTCCCTTCCACAACAATTTAAATTTCCTGGCTTTTGCAACGAAAACCTGCTTTCAAGTGTAATTTAGTTTAGGTGAAATTTTTGAGGTGCCTTCCGCTTTGCATGGCTAATTTTCGGTTTTTGACCCCAATTCTCGTCGCTTTTCTTGTACCAAGTCATTTTTTAATGGTTTTGGACAGTTTTTATGCAAAACCTGACAATTTTGTGGATGGAACATGTTAAAAAATTTGTTCGCGTTTTTAAGGACTTGATTTTCAGATTAGGGATGTCTCATCGTAAGTTTTCTGCGCCCCGTCACGGCTCGATGGGCTTCACGCCGAAGAAGCGCTCTAAGCGCCATCGCGGAAAGTGCAAGGCTTTCCCGAAGGACGACCCGTCGAAGCCCGTCCACTTGACGGCCTTCATCGGCTACAAGGCGGGCATGTCGCACATCGTGCGCGACGTTGACAAGCTCGGCTCGAAGGTCCACAAGAAAGAGGTCGTCGAGGCGGTCACCGTCATCGAAACTCCGCCAATGATTGTCGTCGGTGTGGTCGGCTATATTGAGACGCCGCGTGGCCCGCGCCCGCTGAAGACCGTCTTCGCCGAGCACCTCAGCGAGGACTGCAAGCGTCGCTTCTACAAGAACTGGTAATTTTTTATCCACTTTTGTTTTATATAAAGGCTAGTTCTATAGTAATCAGTGGTGAGCGCGAGGTTAGCGAAAAATTTCTATATAGAATTTTTATGAAAGTGGGTTTTTTAGTAGCGAAAAAGTGCGAGAAATTTTTGAAGTATTATCTTAAAAATGTTTTGTTGGAGTAATTTGCGGTATCAGGATCGTCGCCCACGAGGCCCACACTCCTCTGCCATTTTTACTAATGGTATGAGTGTTCGTGCGAGGGTTTTTCACTCTCCGCTGCTGAAATTCAGCATGAGAGTTCTTAACTTCAACCCCCCAATACAGGTACAAGTCGAAGAAGAAGGCCTTCACCAAGTACGCGAAGAAGTGGCAGGACGAGGACGGCAAGAAGTCCATCGACACCGACCTCAACAAAATCAAAAAGTACTGCTCGGTGGTGCGTGTAATCGCCCACACTCAGGTACGCTTTTTTTATTTTGCTGTGTTTTTAATATTTATTTTTTGTACTTAAATAGCTTTTCTCCTCCAAAATTTCCCTACCACTTTGAAAAAATTCAGTGATTGGAAAAAGTTCATGAACTGAACTTTTTTCACGAAAAAATGAACTTTTTTCATGAACCGAAAAAGTTCATGTTAACACGAACTTTTTTCATGTTTCGAAAAAAAGTTCGCGAAGACAGGAGAACTTTTTTCCAAAAATAGCATTTTTTCATGAAAAAAATTAGGACCCGCGCCTGGTCAGAACAATAGGTAAAAGTGAGGAGCAAATCAAAAAATGCTTCCTTTTATGCGCGCATTTTTTCAAATCAAATTTGAAGTGGAGTGGGCGTGGCTTATGGCTTATATAAAAGGAAGTGTTTTTTCATCTTTTCCTCACCTATTGTTCTGACCAAGCGCGGGTCCTACTTTTTTCCATGAAAGAATTATTCTTGGAAAAATTATAAAAAGTTCTCGTGTCTTCAAAAACTTTTTTTGAAATTTTTTTGTAGTATTTTTCATAGTATTCAATTGTGATCGACTAAAAATTTTTAATTAGTAGTTACATTTGGAATTTTAATTCGGAATGATTACTTATTTTTATTATTTGCAGATGAAGTTGATGAAGAAGCGCAGCAAAAAGGCGCACGTCATGGAGATTCAGCTCAACGGCGGCACCATCGCCGAGAAGGTCGACTTTGCGCGCGAGCACTTCGAGAAGCAGATTCCCGTCTCGACGGTCTTCAACCAGGACGAGCTGATCGACTGCATCGGCGTCACGAAAGGAAAAGGCTTCAAGGGCGTCACCAGCCGTTGGCACACGAAGAAGTTGCCGCGAAAGACGCACAAGGGTCTTCGCAAGGTATTCCTTTTGCAATTCTTTTATTATTGCTGGTTGGCAAATTTTTTTATTTTTGTGGTTCTTTGCTGATATTTTAGGTCAATTTTTATTAGGCTTTTCTTCTATTTTGTTCCAAAAATTGTGGACCCATTTTTTTTCTTTATTTTTGCGATGATTTCTATTCC
>SAUE01000380.1:0-12757 GCA_009724625.1 Deladenus siricidicola | reverse complement strand
ACTGAGTGCTCGACGAGCTCTTGTCAAAAATTGTTACGGCCCCTCTACGTAATGCGTGCCCCAATGGGGGGGGGGGGCGTCTATCACGAAGGCAATTAAAAAAACCTGAGCTTACTATGGCAAATGGTTTTGGTATATGTGTGTCTTTAGTTGTTATGTGTATTATGGCAACTTGGAATATTCAATTTTTCATTCTTTGCGAAATTTTCTTTTTTGAATTCAATTTAAAAAATTGCAATTTTTTGCATTATCGCGGTTTTCCGTGACGGTTATGACAAAAAAATGATTGTTCAATTTTTCATTCTATTGACTTTTTGCAGGGAATTTTCTTTTTCATTTTTTTTCGAATTCAATCCAAAAAATTGCATGGCGAAGGGAATTTTTGTAATTTATTCTGGGAGTTTTTATCGAATTCATTTTTTCGAAAAAAGTCGACTTTTTCAGGCTGCACGCGCAAGACGCGCGTGATCGACACGGTGTACAACGCGTCGAACAACGAGCTGGTGCGCACGAAGACGCTGGTGAAGGGCGCGATCATCACCATCGACGCGGTGCCGTTCCGCCAGTGGTACGAGGCGCACTACGCCACCGCGCTCGGCCGCAAGAAGGGCCAGAAGCTGAGCGAGGAGGAGGAGGCGCGCATCGCCGGCGCCGAGAAGCGCTCCAAGAAGACCGTCAAGAAGTACGCCGACCGCCAGAAGACCGCCGGCGTCGAGCAGCACCTCGCCGAGCAGTTCACC
Organism: Deladenus siricidicola; assembly: GCA_009724625.1. Classification (NCBI taxonomy): domain Eukaryota; kingdom Metazoa; phylum Nematoda; class Chromadorea; order Rhabditida; family Sphaerulariidae; genus Deladenus; species Deladenus siricidicola. Next base: position 12,017 of record SAUE01000380.1, on the reverse strand, counting down.
GCCGGTCGATTGCTCGGTAAATTTTTGTTTCTTTTTTTGGCAGATTTTTTTACTTCTTTTTTTGGCATGCTAAGGACCTTTTTTAATTTTTTTGTGTGGAGTTGTGACCATTTCTTAAATCCGGAAATATTGGGTTTTTTTCACGTACGAGCGATTCGCAGCCGATTGCTCGACCACCGGTCAAACTTTTTTTTATTGTGGGGCGTCTCCTCGATTTATTAAGTCTTGGACCTAATAACCCCATTAAGCTTGTCGGGTTTTTTAATGCTAAGAAAATTCTTTATTTCGCCGAGCCAGATTGGTGATTTATTTTTGGGGATAAGCGGCAGGCCCTTGGGAAGGGGGGTTACGCGCTCGTATGGAGAAATTTTTAAGAGTATTTTAGTTTTTCCTCTCTCCGGGGAATTTTTTCAAACTTTACGAATTTGTTATTATCAAAAACATGTTTGACATTTGTAAACAGTACTTAAATATTTTAAATTTCTGGACGAATACGAAAAAAAGGAAAGCCTCTGCTACATGGTTTTTATTTTTTGGGAGGAAAAAAATATGCTTTTTTACATTTGGATTTCCGCTTTTGAGAGAGAGGAAGGGGAACCTGACTACTGGTCTATCACAGGTGGAGGCGTGTGGAATTCCCTCCATTGCGTAACGCGTTGAAAAAATTGGCAGACTTCTCCTTTTTTTGGGGAATTAAAAAAATTCCTTTTTTTTCAAGATATCTTTAATTTTTTTTCAAAATTTTCGAATTGTTGAAAAGCATTAATAAATTTTACATTTTTCAGCGCGAATCAGCTCTCGACCCGGACAAAGCGGCCGCTGCGACGGCTACATTCTCGAGGGCAAAGAGCTCGAGTTCTACATGAAGAAGATCAAGGCGAAGAAGGCCAAATAAATTATAATTGTTTATTGTTAATATTGTCGTATTGTTGGTTATAAAACAAAACATTGTTCACTAATTTATCGACACATTCTTTTTTGCTCTGCGAAAACTTGTGTGATAGCGTTTGCCTACGCTTTCGAATTTATTTTCTTTTGAATCTTGCGCAATTTTGTCGAGGTTGTGTCCCGAGAAGAAGAAATTCTCCCAAAAAAGCGGGAAAACAATTCCAGAAAGTATCCATCTGAAGACTAGGTCACTGGGAATTTTCTGTAATGTTTTCATTGTATTGCTTGGATGCTGCATCCTAAGAAAAAATCCCATGACCCTAGATGGAAGGAATTCCAAATTTTATGGTCGGGGGTCACTATTTATTCTATTAAAATTGGCCTAGTTTTTCTATGTAAACCCCTTGCAAATGTTTTAAAATCGATTAAAAATGGTGGAAAGTAAAGGTTTTTTGACAATTCTTCCTTTGTTGTAGGTTTTTCGGCAGTATCTAGGATTTCGGGCGGTCGGGGGCAACCAAATTTTTTTCATGAAATGTCCTGCTGCATTGAACAATTTTTTACCCTCGCGTTACACGTAAAAATGAAATTATTTAGTTTTTCGTAAAATTTCTCAGTAATTTTGTGCGAGGAATTTCGCTTTATTTTTGCGGCACACATTTTTGTATGGGAAAAGCGGTTACGTTGGGCCGCTTCCTGCACTTCTGCATCGGTGAACGGGTGGTGATCGAGTTGAAGGACGAGTCGGCCGTCGAGGGTCGCCTCGTCTACTGCGACGCACAGTCATTGAACGTCGAGCTAGAGGACGCGGTGTGTAAGCATTTAGAGAGTTCCAGTCAGTTTATTTGTCAGAGATCGTTCCGCTTGTGCGGGGTCACTGCACTTTTTTTGGAATTTCCGCCGGAAATCGTGATCAGCGAAGAAATTATCAAAAAAAAATTCGAAATTCTGGAGGGGGTTAAAGTGCAGCCGCTAAACAGGTATGACACGTGCAACCGCCCGAAAATCGCATTGCAGAGAATCCAGATCACCCCCCCCCCCTAAACTATTAAATTTTTGGCCCTCCACCCGATGAAATTTCTTGATTAATGAATTTTTTTGGCTGATTGCTTTTTTAAGAGGGCGAGGTTCTGTTTTCGTTTTTCGTCTAGTTCTGCCTTATTAAATTAAATTATAATAGCCATATCCGTTGTTTCAGGTGCTATATCGTCGCCGCGCGAAAAATCTGCAACCGTTGAAGGTCGACGCTTTCTTCGTGAAGGGACGCCACATTCGCTTCGTACATTTCGACGACTCCAAACGCGTTCAGAACACACTGAAGAGCGCTCTGCGCAAATTATGAGGAATTTCCGATTATTGGAGGTGGATTTTTCTTTCATTTTTGGAAGTTTTTGCTTATTTGCAGTGGTGGGCTCGGGGGATTTGTAGGTACCCATCAATGTAGAATTTTTTGCGAAATTCCGAATTTTTAAAGGTTTTTTGCTGCCGAAAAATATTGAGTTCGTCGAAAACGTTCGAAAAACACCATTAATTTTGACCACCGCCGATCATTGTGTAAACAGAAGCATGAGCTCTTAAAAATTTAGATTTTTGAACCTTACTCCCCGATTAGGAGAATTTCTGTGCCCGCCACTGTATTTTTTTTAATTTCCCTGTTTCTAACGAATTTTTACTTGTATTTTTGCACTATGTGATTCCTTAGTCTTTAAAAACCTTCTGGTTTAAAGTCGGCGGAATGCATTTAAACGAAGAAAAAAAATTTTGTTACTGGAATATTGTTTTTCGGAATTGTGTTGTTTTGTGGTAGCTTTTTTTGAGGAATATATTTTTTCAAAATAAAATTGATTAATATTGACTTTTATGTAATATTTTCCAGAAATTACAGATGTTCAACTACCATCGACTACCACCACGATTCGGTTTGAGAACGGCGATTTTGGTTTTGCTTATGTTTTCTTCGATGATTCATTTGGTGGCAAACGCTGCCGCCGACAACAACAATGGTGGCGGCGGCGGTCCCGACACGACGATCGACTTCGCCGACGACTACGTCCCCCGCACCGCCCGTCCTATGCCAGACGACGACGCGACGGCGGAGGGCGGCGGCGGCTATTCGCTGCTGGGGCTGGGCGTTTCGCTACCGCGCCAAAGCTACTTCGCCAAGTTTTTGCCGTCGCGCCGCCGACGCTCCACGCAGCCGATTCCGCGCAATCGATGCGCGCTGAAGCTGGTCGCCGACTACGACTTCTACCGCCACGTCGGCAACCACAACTACGCAAACGCGGCTCGTTATTTGGTAATATATGTCGTTGGCGTTTTTTATTGCTATATTTTAAGGTTATTAAAAGAATTTACTAAATAATTGGTTCAAGTTGGTTTATTTATTTCGAAAATATTATTTTTATGTCAAAAAATAAAATAATTTTTTCTAACATTTAAATTTTGTATTGTTTTTTTGGAATTTTTTAACAAATTTTTAAAGCTTTTTTGTCAAAATTTCTAACTTTAAATTTGGTGGATTTTTTATGATTTTGTTGGTGCTTTTAATTAAAATTTCCTGAATATTTTTTTTTCAAATTTTTGATTGATTTTTATAGGTGAACATGATCGAGCGAATAAACGGCATCTTCACGCAAATCGACTGGGGCATCGACATTAACGGCTTTCGGCTAGTGAATTTGGGCTTCTCGATCAAGGAGATCAAGATCTACGACAAATCCACGTCCACCTCGCCATACCACTTCAACTCGGCGGTGTCGATGCTCGAGGACGGCTCGTTTAGTCATTTGGATATGTTGGACGTGGGTACTTGAAGTTTTTGTTGCAATACTTGCAGATTGTGATGTTTTTGAGTTACATATTTATTTAATTTCAGATTGTTTTACTTTTTTTAAGGTTTAGTTGTTGTTGTGAGGGCTGTGATATGTTTAAACTTGGTACTCAGAGATATATCAGTTACCCATTGATTTTTTTGGCTCACCCACATGGAAAATTTTTGAGCTTGCCACTGATTGCCATTACATTTCGTTGATGACGTGCTTGGGGGCGGTGTGGGTCAATAAATTTTTTACCACCAACTTTAATCACTTGATCATCTTTTGTCGTTTTGCGTTTTTTGTCACCATGCGGTGCGATCATACCCTCTATGCCTATTTGTGCGTAAAATGAACGAGTGTTTCAGTCTTTTTCGGCGGAAGAGGGCACCAACTCCACATGTCTCACTATCCTCGTCTCCGGCAAAGTCTTCGAGCGCAGTATTCTCGGCGTGGCGAACATCGGCCGACCGTCGGAGGGCCGTGGCCTCTGCGCCACCGCTCCATTCAAAGGGATGTTCATGAACACGGCGGTGATGACGGTGAGGCGAAAGTCGGAATTGCTCATTACACGCGTGGTGGATTTAGTGGTGGCACATGGTTGGATTTTTAATTTTTGAAAACGCAAATTTTGAATTACTTATCTTTTTGCAAAACACTTTTTTATTTCAACAAAAACCTAAAATGTAAAAATCCCGACGGAAGAAGGATCGTTTTTCTCTTTATTTTGACAATAAAAAATCTTGTCTAGAATTGGGTCACGCTTGGGGAAGTCTTCACGACGACAAAGAGGACCCGGAATGCATGCCGCCCAACTCGCCAAGCGGACGCTACATTATGCACGAGAGCTCGAACACCGGCTACGACAGAAACAACTACGACTTCTCGCCGTGCTCCGTTCGAGCCATACACAAGGTAGCGTATTTAATTAAAAGTGGTTTTTCAAATTGAAAAATTGAATCCCACCGCGTCCCATTTGGATTCAAATGACTTCGGCTCTTTCGTCGGAATGGAGGGGGGCTGAAAATTTTTATATTAAATTTTGCGAATAGGTGAAGAGGGCAAAGACAAAAAAATTTGAATTTTATCTTCGACTTGAAAATTTTTTGACTTAAATTTTTTATCGATTTTACCTACCACGCAAGTGCCTTTACTTCGCATCTACTCCCAAATAAGCCAGCGAAGAATTTTTTCTTTTATGAAATTGTCTGTAATGAAATTATTATACATCAACGTTTTTAAACATATTTTTCTAAAAAAATCATTAATTTTGTTGTAGGTACTCTACGAGTTGGCCTACGAGTGCTTCGTCGAGGAGAAGGCGTCGCTTTGTGGCAACGGCATTCTGGAGACGGGCGAGGAGTGTGACGCCGGCTGGCACCACCACGAAATCGACGCGGTCACCGTCGGTGGGACGCGCACACCGGCGCGCCTAGTGTCGCACGGCGGCGACGCGTGCTGTACGGAAACGTGCAAGTTGCGCGAAAACGCCAAATGCTCACCGCGCCACTCGGGCTGTTGTACGGAGACGTGCGATTTTGCGCCCGCCGATAAGTCCTGTCAGCAGCAAAGCGTCGAGACGTGTCGACGCGAAGCGTTTTGCACGTAAGATTTACTTTTTCGTTTTTTCGCCTTTCTTCGCATGCAAAATTTTATTTTTGTTTATGCTATTTTTGTGTTCAGTATTTAAAGGAGACTTGCCCGTCATTGGGAACAAAGTGTAAAGTAGATATCGAAATTTTTGGAATTTTCTGCTCGTCACAAAATTTTGGTTTTCCTACTTTTTTTGTTTGTTATTATATATATTTGTTGTTATATTTTTTAATTTTATGTATAAATTTTTGCGGGTGCTTACAGGTTTTGTCTATCAATAAATGTATAATTTGTAGCGGCAAGAACAGCACGTGTCCCGATCCGGCGCCGATCGAGGACGGCGAGGTGTGCGTGGACGAAGGCAAATGTTCGGCGGGCGAATGCGTACCGTTTTGTGAGCTTCACTCAAATCACTCTTCGCCTTGCATTTGCGAAAACGGTAAAAGCATTTTTAAAAATCCCAAAAAAATTTTTCTTTTGTCTCTTGTTTAATTTTTTAGTTTTGTATTATTTTTGGCATATGCCAGAGTAGAGGATAATACTTATTTTGAGAGGAAATAGAATAATTATGATGATAGTGATTATATTCTCGATCTTTCATCGTTGAAAGTGGAAATTTAATCCCTGTGTACTCAAATTTTAGTTTCCGAATCGTGTCTACGCTGTTGTCGCTCGTCGCGTACGGGTGTTTGCGCGCCGGTCCGACCGGCTCGCAACCTGGCGGAGGGATCGATTTGCATTCAGGGCCAATGTCATAACGTAAGGATCGGTTATTTATCAATTATTTTTAATGGCGGACATTCTTTTTAATTTGCTTTTTTTGCAATTTAAATTCATTGAGATAATATTCTTTAATTTGCGTATATTCAAATTTTATTTAAAAAGGGTTACATAATTTAATGTATAGAATGTATGCGAGAAAACGTTGACGGATAAGGCGCAGACATACTGGAAGCATTGGATAAAGAATTTTCAAGAAACGCCAAGCCCGAAGTTTTTCGCTGACAATTTTGTCGTCATCATCGTTTTCGTTTCGCTGCTGATTTGGTGTCCGTGTGGGGCACTAATAGTTTATAAGGTTTGAAGATTTTTTTTCATTAAAAAAAGGAAACAAATGTTGAGTGAATTCAGAAAGTCGAATAAAGGGCGCAAAAATTTAGGATCATAGGAACCATATAAAAATAATGGGGGCGTAATAATTTCTTCTTTTTTTGCTTTAGGGTATTCAGTTTTTTCTGTTTTCTTCGCTCCTTGACAGCAATCAGGCTAAGTAGGGAATTGCTAACATTTTATGTTTTTTCAAAATTTATTAATCTTTCGATTCAAACCGAAGTTTTTAAACTCGTTGTTCTTCAGGACCACCAACGCCATCAGAAATTGCTGCAAACGTCTAGGGAGGAGGACGTCTACATTGTGCCGGTCACAAAGCGAATATTTCGAAGCTGAGAGAAGTACGGTACCGGGGAATAATTAAAGAAGTGTTTTGATTTATGACTATTTTATCCGACTTGCAAAATCCTTGTCCCCTAGACGCCTGGCTAAAATGTGTACATTTTCTATCCTCGGTGCGGTACTTATATAGTTTGGGGCCCCCCAAACCATGCAATTTCTTCTGAGTTGATTTTTTCTGTGATACTGTTAATCACAGTGATAAGGAACACCCTTTTGTTGATCAAGAAACCGGAGCATGTACCAACTCAATTGAAAGCACGTGGCAAAAGTTCAAATCTCGCCATAAGGAGGAGTACGGAACCGCGCGTGCTCTGTTCGGAACTTATATTGCTCAATTTTTGTGGCGGAAGCAATTTGCTGGCAGGGATTGTATGTATAATTTGTGGAGTCAAATTCGTGATTTGTATAATTTAAGTGGACAGTAATAATGTAAATAATAAATACATATTGTAGTTCGTAAAAAAATACCAGAATTTTCGTGAAAAAAATGCATGGTTTGGGGGGCCCCAAACTATATAAGCTTCCTCGGTGCTTTGCGAAATTGAAAGTTTTCATTGAAAAACTTTTATAAATTTCTTATTTGATTCATAAATCTTTCACGTGCAAATAAATATTTTCTAAAAAGAAATTTTTATGTGAAAAAATATTCTTTCATTTTGCCACGCACGTCTTATCGAATAGCCTCATTCATTGCTGCCATAAGCCTTATTCTAGATCTGTCCATTTTTTCGAAAGTTGTACAAAATAGACTTCAAAGAAAGAAAACCTCCGTTATCAGAAAGAATGAATAGTAATTGAAAAAAAGTGACGTAACGATTGTAATTAAAAAAATATTTTTTGAAAGTAATTTTTAGAGAAATTTATTGGCACTGATCTACAGACATCGTTGTCGTTTCACTTATTCCAAGTGCCTTTTTGTCCTCAAAGTTGTTTAGTATTTTCATCAAAATTGAAGTTATGTTTTCAAACAATTGAATTGTTGTTGCCGAGAATGTCTAACGCGGGTTATAATTGTTTTTTGTTATTATGTATTTTCGCCATTTGTTTTGTTTATGCGCCGCCGCTAGTGTGATTATTATCATTATCATTTTATTATCAATATGACTTAATTATCATCATGGAATATATCTTTTTTCGAGCTGCTCATTTTTGAAGCTTTTTTGGGAAAACTGTTTGGGTGATATTATCGTTTTAAGAAAGGCAGAAAATAATATATGTATTATTGTTTTACATACATTAATTTCCAAAAATTTCGATTTTTATTTTCGAGACGATTTGCATAGAAAAATCGGAAAATTTTTCTCAATAAAAAAGCCTTGAACCTGAAAAATATTGGAGGTATAAATTCTTAAATTTCCAGCCTCTTTGCACTTATAATTTGCATCTTACACTTTCACTTGTTGCGCCAATTATTTGCCAAACTTTTGTTTCTCTGAGCCTTTGCTACACAAATTATGTGATATCATTTCTATTGTTTATTTCGGATTGAATAAAGCTTTATTAAGAAATAGCAACCAATGTGTACTAATGCCATTATCAATAAGATCAAAGACGTACATATGCATTTTTGTCGATAGCAAAATTGGTGCATAAGCACAAACATGGAGAAATTTGGTTTTCGATTTTTTTATTTGCAATTTTTATTTGTTTCGATCCAAAAAGTTTTTTTTGGAGTAAAAAACTTGTCTTTGTCTTCCGTAGAAAAGTTATTACTTTGGATTTGCGATGATAAATATAAAATAATAAATGGCCCTTTCCCCCAACTTTGCTCATGTATCTTTAAAGAAAAATTTTAATATATGTAAATACTGAAATTATAGTTTAACTTTCTATTTACAAAACTCATTATGCATTGAATTATTATTTGCAAAATAAGCGAACTTATCACGATATCTTAGAAATGAGAGCATGTCGCAGCCGGTAAAGGCTTCCACTTTCGAGCGAATTTGTCGCTGTTTCGGCACCACCACCGGCTCGTGATGTTAACTCAGTTCTGCTTCTGAAAAAGTCATGAAAGACCAATCACTCATAGATACTTCTGAAGTCGGTAGTTTTTTGTGTTCTTTATGTTATTTCTTGCATTTTTTATTTATTTAGCAGAATCATTAACTTTCTGAATTCGACATTTTTTAAAATTTTCTGTTTTTTTGATTACACAATAAATCAGAAAACATGAATGTTTTCTGTTTTATTATGTAAGCAAATTTGTGCTTTTTGTGATTTTTTATTCGGTACATCTAAATATCACACAAATCATACATAAATATTCATACACAACTGACTTTGAGCTGAGCTCAAAAACCGCTGTTTTCTTCCACTAGTCGTTCGTGTTATTCATTTAACTTAATGGGATTGTTGATTAGATTCTTACGTATTATCGGACCAAAAAATTTTATTTTCATTTTTTTTTGGTTTTCTGGCAGAGGGAATTCGAATTTAATAATTTTTCTTACTGTTTTTGTTATTTTTGTGCGTTTTTCGACATTTTCACCGATGGTGGGCGGGTCTCAAGCTGGAGATTGAGCCTCCTAGACTGGAGCTTGAGCTAAGGCTCAGGCTCCGCATAGCCATGAGAGTAGCCTACTCGCCTAAGGCTCAAGCATAGCAAGCTTGAGCTACAATTATGTTTCGAAAATGTCAAAACTGCACAAAAAACAACAAAACCAGCATGGAACATTATTAAACTCTAATTCTCCATCACAGAAAGCCCAAAACATAAAAAATAAAAAATTTTAAAAATAATTAAAAACAAAGAAATCGCCCCTAGTCATTTTCTTGTATATTTGAACATTTTTTTGATTAATATTTTAACCGCCATTAAAACATTTTTTGACATATTACATACATTTTCAATGAATTAATACATATGACCGAATATGATGGTGCTTAATTGGCTTATTTTTGTTATTTAAAATATAGTATTTAAAATAAAATAAATGTACATTAATTTTTCAAATATATTTTTCGTCTTACTCTTACGCAGATATATTTGAAAAAAGCGTGCATACAGGCTTTGGCACTTGGCACCACATAGTGGTTTATTTACAGTACCCTATTTGTGGTGGTACATGAACAGACTATACAGTAGGTGTCAGAAAAAATGCACCACCTACTAAAATTTTGTACATAGCGCTCTAAATAATAGATTTTTATAGATATTTTGGTTAATTAAAATGACACATTTCTATGATTATTTTGAGGACGTAAATTCAAAGACGGTATTCGTTACTGTATTCGCGAGTACAGTAATTGCAATCGTAACTGCATTTTTTGGCTACGTTTGGCGAAAGTGTACGGTGTACGGTATTGACGAAATACGATAGACGCGGTATTGACGAAATACGATAGACGCGGTTGGCGGACGGCCGACGTCGACGACGCGTTCTACGAAGTTTTGCGCTTCTACGCGCTGAAACGCGTCGGCGCGCTAGCCGCGACAAATCGCCGCTTCGCCTGCCGCTCGTACGGCGAAGAGCAACTTCATCGCGCAAAGACATTCGCCCAAAACTTCAAAACGGGCGAAATGCTGCGCGGCGCGTGGAGCAATTCGCGAATGACGGGCGCGGGCGACGCGTTCGAGGATCTCGCATTCATAAGTCGACTTACAATAACGGACACCGCCACAAACAGTTCCAAACAGGCCGAAATTCGCTATGGACCCGTCGATCTATCGCCGTCGATCTATCTGTATGAGAGAGTGTATTGTTGGGGATTCACATATAATGAAAAATTTTTGGAAAATCTGCATACATATTTTAGGGTGCTACGAAAATGAAGTTTTAATTTCGTAAATCGTAAATTTTTGCCCAAAAAACCGTAAATCTTTCAATTTTCAATCGAAAATTTTGCATTTTTTTCATGAAAGTTCTGTTCTATTTTACTTTTTTTCATTTTGTCTGACCGTTTTCGAGTTCGTCAACTTCATTTTTCCACTAATTCAAGTGCATATTGAGTTTTCAAAAATGTCAATTTACTTGAAAATACAGGTTTTTTTTGAGGGTCCGATAACCCGTAAGAACCGATTATTCATATGAATTAGAAAACATAAAATAAATATTAGACGACAAAACGTCATCTATATAGACGACAAACTGGCGACTAAACAAAAAATACTTCATTCCTCACGGCAATCCGGTGAGGTTTAGTTTTTTTTATCAATCCGACATTTTGTACATTTTTAAAATTTTAATGTGTGCTACATGCAGGTTAACAAACCAATTCACCAACAAATGCAAACAATATTTTATTATAATCTTCTTAACAACAAAATACGAAAACAACGAACGAGAACCGAAAACATTTTATTTGGCCTTCTTCGCCTTGATCTTCTTCATGTAGAACTCGAGCTCTTTGCCCTCGAGAATGTAGCCGTCGCAGCGGCCGCTTTGTCCGGGTCGAGAGCTGATTCGCGCTGAAAAATGTAAAATTTATTAATGCTTTTCAACAATTCGAAAATAAACATTTCTCGAACAAAAAAACATTTTTTAAATTCCCGAAGAGAGAAAAATTTGCCCAATTTTTCCAACGCTTAGCAATGAAGCAGGGGGAACTCCCCTCCCCTTCACCGGTGATAAACCCAATGGGGACCACTAGCCAGAGTCCTCCTCCTCTCCCTCAAAAGCGGAAATTCCAATGTAAAAAAGGTATGATACATTCTGGCAAGTAGTCTTTCCTCTCAAAAAAGCCATGTGGCAGTGGCAGGCAACATTCTATGTATTATTAAAAAATACACATATTTTTATAAAAAGGTTTTCGATAATAACGAATTCGAAAATAAAACATATAAAAAATTTCTGGAACAAAAAATTCAGATTTTAAAATTGGAAAAAAAGAGGGAAATGTCGGTCTTTTTTTCGGCTACGCTCCGTGGGCCCATCGATTTTCCGTGAAGGAAACGGTGAGCTCTTGCTTTCGGCACTAAAATACTCTTAAAAATTTCTCCATAGAAGTGTGTGGAGAAACCCCCATACGCCAGCCAAAAAAAATAAATTAAATAATTTATCCCCCAAAAAAAGAAAGATAAATTACCAAGCCAACTCGGCGAAATAAAGATATTAAAAAAACGGTAAGATCCAAGACCTAATAAAGGTGTACCCAGAGGAGACGCCCCAAAACATTAAAAACAAGAGACCGACAACTACACGGGCACGGAAAAAAGGTCACAGCTCATCTCAGTGCAAAAAAAACTTTAAGAGAGCATGCCAAAAAAAGAAGTAAAAAAATCTGCCAAAAAAAGAAACAAAAATTTACCGAGCAATCGACCGGCGGTGA
>SAUE01000379.1:29124-42609 GCA_009724625.1 Deladenus siricidicola | reverse complement strand
AACTTGAACTTTTTTCAAATTGCGTTGAACTGGCAACTTGAACTTTTTTCAAGTTCATTTTGCTGGTTCATTTTTTTGAAAAATGTAAAACACTGGTCCGGACATGTCCCAACGAGACGTGTAATGTTTGGACATTTTTCTTTCAAAATTTTGGTGAACATTTTATTCCGCGTTTCAAATAAATTCACTTGGCATTGTGTGCGTTTTTGCTTAAAATTTCAGGATTGCTGACATTTCTCTCCTTTTTCACCGACGCCTTTAAGTCACTAATCAAAGATTTGTGACTGTTATATCTTATATCTTCAAGTTTATCACTTATTTAATTATAAATTTTGTTATTTGTTACTTTCTTCAATATTTCAATATATACCTTTTTTCGGTGTTAATTTAGTTATTTTTTTCTTAAAAATATATTTAAATAGGAATGGAGGTACAAGATAATCTTCCCAATTTTCGTGAGGTGATGGGCTTTAATGCCGGCAATGAAGTGATGTACGAGGACGATGCCACTGATAATTCAATACCGGACATACAGGTACTTTATTCAAAATACTTATGATACTGATTCTCTTCTCAGACCATAGGATATGCTTTAAAAACGGTGCCCGACATGTAATCCGATGCGCTGATTCCTTATCTGAAAGATTTTGTTGTCGCTACCGCGCTAGAGCACAAAATAAAATCACAATTTTACGTCGTCCCACAGGAAAATTCTTTTAGATTTAATAGCCAACTTTCTTAAGTCTAAAGTAAAAAAAACAACCAAAAAGTTCCACGGTTTAGGATGGGAAAGAGATCGGCAGAATAAGTACCCTAAAATGCTCGTTATACCCCGCATAATTTAATGCAAAAAAATATTCTTTGCAAACTATAAGACAATTTTTTGTTTTGTTCATGCTTATTTCTTGTTTTTTGACCTAATGCAAACATGAAGGTTTTGTAATATTCTCTACTTTTCAGAAAATTACCAAGAAAAACAACATTATGCCTCTATGGGGCAACAGTATGACGATGAATTTGAATACATTGGTGCTGGAGAATGTTGTACAGAGCACCTACTACAAGAACTACCTGAACGAAGTGACGACCTTTCAGCAGGTGGTCGACGAGATCTATTACAATGTCAGTTTTTTTATTGTATTCCAACGAAATCGTATTGCTTTAATATTATAATATTTAATATTATAATATAAAATTTATGAATTTAATATTTCCAGGTTGGTCACTTGGAGCCATGGGAGCGCGGAACTCGTAAAACACAGGGAATGACCGGAATGTGCGGTGGGGTAGGTCTTGTTGAGAATTGGGATTTTTTCCAAATGTTTCTTGATTTTGTTTGTTATTTTCGTTTTCGAAGTTTATTTTCAATTTTTAATGCCACCATGTCAACGCAAATACATATTGTGAACGTTTGTAATTATTTTGCGATTTATTGTCAATTTTTAAAGTTATATGCCACATAAACTGAAATTGTATTAAGTTTTCTTTGATTCATTTTTTGGAAAAATCACATTTTGTGTGCCTCCCTTTTTTCTTTTGACGTACTCCAATTTTTTTTAGTATAGGCTTTGAATAATTTTGAAATCGTAAATTTACATTCAGGTTCGTGGCGTCGGCGCAGGCGGTGTAATTTCGACGGCGTTCTGTTTGTTGTACAAAATGTTCACGCTGAAAATTACGCGAAAACAGTTGGTCTCGCTGATCAACAGCGCACAGTCCGTCTACTTGCGCGGTCTCGGCTTCATGTACATTCGGTTTACGCAACCGCCGGCGGACTTGTGGGCGTGGATGGAGCCATACCTTGTGCGTTTTAAAACGAATTAGGCAACTTTTTTTATTCAAATTGTTTTTTTTTTAGTTTAAAAATTGAGTTTAGCCTTTATATGTATGATTTTGGCGGGGGGTTTTTGGAAGGGGACGATTGAAAATATTTTAATTTTTTGAGAAATCGATAATTTTTTAATTTATTTCGAAAAATGTTCAATAATGGCATGTTTCGTTTTTGATTTATTGTTATGTTGTTTTGATAAACGCTTTAAATATGTGAAGATTCTAGGACGATGACGAGGAGATCGATCCACGGTCAGGCGGTGGCGATAAAATGACGATGAGCCAGTTGGTGCGGATGATGTTGACAAAGTTGGATTTTTACGGCACCCTTTTTCCTCGAATTCCCGTCCCCATCCAAAAGGATATTGAGCAGAAGTTCCGCGAACGCGCCAAACTCTTAATGGAGGCTGATCCGCGCTACGGTCGAGAAAAGTCACGGAGTCGAGAGCGCGGCGCGCGCTCCCGAAGTCGCAACAGGACGCGCAGCAGATCGCCGCGAGGCGGCGATCGGCGGCGTGGTAGTCGAGAGCGAAGCGATAGCAGGGATCGCGCAAGGACCGCACATAAGCGAGAAAAGGAGCCGAGGGAAAAGGATACAAAGTGAGTGATTTATACATATATGTATTTATGGGAACTTTTATTTATTGTTTAAGTTTAGGGATCGTGATTCCGCGACAAGACTCGAATCTGAGAGTGAGAGAAAACGCCTCGGAGGGCGTCATCACAAATGCAAACATCATCTGGGACACCACCATTGCCGAAAACACCGCACGACGTGTCCTTCTAAGGCGAAAAAGTTGGTTTATTTATATTTTTACCGGATTCTAGGCTTTCTGGAGAGGACGAATGCTTTTATCGTAGCGGAAAATTTAATTTAGAAGGCAAAAATTTTTATGGAAGTTGAACTGGAAAATCACATGAAAAAAAAAACTAGAAATTTTTTCTTTATCTGGATTTTAATTTTTACATAAAAAAGTTTTTCCTATCTCAGTAGTTTGATTGCGACGCCAATGGTTTGATGTTTTAAATTTTTGTAGCTTTTTTAGCTTTAGAACGAGGAATGACAATACAAATGTGGATGATGACGTCCCTAAACCCGTGGAGCTTACAAAGGAATAACGAGTTGAAGCTTTTGTGGTTTTATCTCGTTATTTATTGTATAAAGCTGTCTTGCATCAATAAATATTTTTGTTTTCGTTTTTGAAACCGAAATTTTGAGTTGCAATTCGACTTTATTTGATTTTTATTTATTTTTTAATATTTTTATTTTTC
The DNA here is from genome assembly GCA_009724625.1 of Deladenus siricidicola. NCBI lineage: Eukaryota > Metazoa > Nematoda > Chromadorea > Rhabditida > Sphaerulariidae > Deladenus > Deladenus siricidicola. The sequence continues at coordinate 39,507 of SAUE01000379.1, read as the reverse complement.
GTTTTTGAACTCTTTTGATTGACGAAGAAGAAAACATGTCGGAGGCAGGAAATTGGTGTTTAATCGAATCGGATCCCGGCGTCTTCACGGAATTAATTCGCGGTTTCGGAGTGCGCGGTGTTCAGGTCGAGGAGCTTTACTCGCTCGACGATGGCGCTTTTGACCATTTGAAGTAATTCTTTATGATTTTTATGAAAGATTAATCGAAAACTTATTAAAAAATTTGTTCTTGAGTAATTTTGTGATGAGATAATTTTGTTGTTAGGCCAGTGCATGGACTAATCTTCTTGTTCAAGTGGAGGGCCGGCGAAGAAGTTAGCGGTCAATTGGCTCCGGAGGCGTCTCATGTATTTTTCGCGCAACAGGTAAACTATTCGATATAGCTTTTTTATTTTGAATTTTTATGCGATTTTTTTTATAAATTCGAATTGTGTGCACTGATGGAATTTTATAGGTTATTTCGAATGCGTGTGCTTCGCAAGCAATTATCAACTTGCTTTTGAACACAAACAGCCCCGATATCGAATTGGGCAAATCGTTGGAGGAATTTCGCAGTTTTACGGCCGGATTTGATCCCGCGGTAAATCTTTAAATTTTGCTACAATTCACATTTCATTAATTTTTTAAGCGATTTATCGACGTTGTATTATACAATTTTTAAGATTTATTTTAAGATGCGTTTTTTAAACAAATTTTGATTGATGAACTGCGAACTAATGTTTCCAATTTTTTTTGCTGATTTTGTAGTCGCGAGGCTTGGGCTTGAGTAATTGTGAGGAGATTCGCAAAGTGCACAATAGTTTCGCCCGCGAGCACTATATGGAACTCGACTTTGGCAAGGGCGGCAAGGAAGAGAATTACCATTTCATCACCTACGCGCCGGTCGACGGCAAAATCTACGAGCTGGACGGCTTGCGCGAGGCACCCGTGCTTGTGGGCGATATTGGCGCGGACGGGGACTGGCTGAGCGTGGTGAAGCCGGTCATCAATAAGCGCATCGAGAAGTTAGTTAAATGTCTTTTTGCGTTTGGGGAATGAATATGTATAAACGTGTTGGAGTGACCATAGGAGTTCCAAAATATAATTTTGTAAAGATGCAAAAAATAGCTCTTCCACGAGAAAATATTTTTGGGGATTTTTGGGTCGAACAAAAATTTTTGATGTGTATAAAAATTTGAGTAGGCTGCCGAACAGGAGTATGGAAATTAGTTCTTGATTTACTGAAAATTTCAAACTACATATTTTGAGTGAATGGATACACCAAGGAATTTGAGTAGCATGTGATATTTGTTTGGATTTCAGATATAGCTCCGGAGAAATCCACTTCAATCTAATGGCTTTAATCACGGACCGAAAGGCGAAAAGCGAGAAAAGAATCGCCGAATTGGCTGAGGTAGGTTTTTTGCCTTATTCGCGTGATCTTTTTTTTATTTTTTGAGAAAAATATTTCACAAAAGATATGTTGTGGCAATAGGACTGGAAATAAATTTCGCACAATTTTTTGAATTGATATTATAAAAAAATTGAAAGTATGGTATGAGAAAATTGGAGGAAAGTCGCGCATTAAGTGATTGTATTTGTTTGTTTTATAGAGCGGAATGGACTCGGACGACGTGGCGAACGAGATCGCCAACCTCCAAAACGTCATCGCCGAGGAGGAGGAGAAGAATCGCCGCCACAAAATCGAGAACGCCCGTCGTCGTCACAACTACACGCCCTTCATCGTGGAACTGTTGAAGATTCTCGCCAAAGAGGGCAAATTGGTGCCGTTGGTAGAGAAGAGCATTCAGCAGGCCAACCAGAAGAAAGCGGCAGCCAAGGCCAAGTCCTAAGCTCTTCCTCGACGTCGTTATCGCTATGTTTGTTTCATTTCTTTTGACCGGTTGACGTCCTTTTTGTGTGTAATTTATTTTATTTTTTTGGTTATTTTATAATGAAATGTGACTAAGAAATGCCTTTTATAAAATAATATTTTGCACCCTTTTTTGCATTTTTTGTTTAAAAAATTGAAAAAGTTTCTTTTAATAATGCAAAAAATTTATGATTATATTATAATTTAAGTGTCAAAATTTCGAGTAGAGTATGCAAAAAATTAACTTTTTGGTAAAGCACCATTTATTAATGAAAAAAAAACATTTATTAAATTTTTAGGAGCTAATCTTTAAGAAATTTTGAAATTGAGCAAAGGTTCAAAATTTACACAAAAATAGGTGCATTAGGCGTGTGTCCGACGCGGTTATTACTGTTGTTGTTTGAGAAGTAGCTGGCGGGTGAATATTTATCACTTCGAATCAGGATCGCAGGCTGTTGAGTGCTTTGCAATTTTGTCTAAAATTAAAAAGTGAATTATTCTTAAAAATTCTTTAGTGTCGTGAATATAATTTTTTAAATATTATAATTCAAAAATTACCACATAGTCCCTGAAGTCGTCTGGTTTGCCGGCCAAAATGCTGTGTTCGCGAGCTCGCCTTATCATTTTTAGAGCCATGACACAATTCACAAATAATGTCCACGCGGCGAGAGAAATGAAAATAGTACCAATGAGGTCAAGTCGAAAATTCTGACCGATGAGCCAAGTGATGGAGAGAGAAATGAAAATGAGGTTAAGAACTAGCATTATCATTACTTTTGGACTGAGGAATGGTGAATTTCTCGTACCTTCACCAATTAAGTGAAGTTCATCGTCCACGTGGATCTTGCCTAAAATTGTCGGTCATTAATCGTTATTCATAAGTTCCTGAGCACGGAACATAAAAATACATTGTTAAGAATTTTAATTAGTGAATTTTTAACTGCTTGACCAATACCAATGAAAATCAGTATGCCCTCTCCCCATTACACGCATCGCCTCATGTAATAGGATGAAAGCCTTAGAATTTCAAAACGTGGGGGGCAACCAAATTTTTTCTATAATTTTTATATCTTGCTCCCCATTCGCGAAATTAAATTTTTACCTACGATTGGGGGCATGCCCCCTCAGTCTAAATACGCCACCGACGTATTTTCAACTTTTTTGTGGGTGGTTCAACCGCGGTATGAATAACGCGAAAGTAGATGTCATTCATATTCCAAAAATTTGCTTGCGAGCTTATGATTTTTTTGTTCAAAATTCATAACAACCTTGTGCGTCGAAAGAGTCCATAATTCCCTCGTCGAAGTCGTCGTTGTCGAGTGCCGAGTAGAGGGATTGTTGGGAGGATGAAATGGGCGATGAGCATGAGGTGGAAGGAGTCGAAGATGTTTCACAGGAAGAAATTTTCACTGTCCCACTCGGTGTCAAAACAATCTTGGAATCTTTACCCGGTAATGAATTGGAGGAAGGCCTCATTTTAATCGCGTATTTAGGGAACTAAAATATTCGTTAAAACTCCAGTTTTATGAAAAAAGGTTTAAAAATTTATTGAAGACCAACACAAAACAAGGAAATTTTGGTAACACATATTCATTAATACTTTTTTAATCGTTGTGACTCAGCAAGGCGAATTTACGTTGCTGCTGTAAATGGTATTTGTAAAGGTCTAAAAATGTTAATTTTCCTAGAATTTACAATATTTTTTAGAAAGACTTGGCAGTAAATAAAAAGTGTGTTTATAATGTTGAACATATGCGACGTGTATGATAACCAGTAGGAATTTGCCATAACGGAATTATCGGAATTTGTGAAACAAAATTGATAAAAATAATTGTAGTGTGCAAAAAATTGATCGAATAATTTGTTAAATGTTTTCAGTTACAAAAATATTTTGTTGCTCTTTTTGAGGGAATATTTTGGAGAGGAGAACAAACAACAAGTAAAAAAAGTTAGAGAAATCGATGACTTCAAAAAATTGAAAAATAAACGAAAAAACTCACAACGCTAGAAAATGGTAAACTGCGGTGAAAATTTGATGCCAATCGATTTTGGTGAGAGAAAGTAAGAAAAAAGTGAGAACGAATTGAATGATTTCACCGTTTTGTAAGGGCGATTCTAGGGCGAAAGGGAAGGAAAAAGACTGAAAAGGATGATGAAAACATGAAGATTGCAATTATTGTGAGTTGAATGAAGCGGAAAGAAAGAATTACAAAAAAAATGGAAGGGAAAGACGCGCCGATTCCCCTACTTTCTCCTATCCCTTTAGTTTTTAGTATTGTAGAAAGGGCGAACGCTGTTGTTGGTTGTTCTGCTTTTTTTTGAGCGAAAAGCAACGCACAGACGAAAAATTCAACAGCCCACAACACAGTAGGTCAGTTCGTGAATGAAGCCTCTGGCAAAATTTGACCAACGACCTCACACAAATACCTCGCACACTCCAATTTTTATTCCATCCAATTTTTTATTCGTAATCGTGTTCGAATTAAAATTTTTATTATAAATAAATCTGTATGAAAAAACAAACTTCAGTATACAGTTGGACAAGAGGATAGATCCAAAACAAAAAATTTTTTTTTCGAAAAAGTAGTCCCCTTTCTGGATTGTCAAAAATTGAAAATTTTTGTTATGCATAATTCAATCGGTTGTTTTTCGAAATTCTATAGAGAATTGATAAAAAAAACTTTCAACATTTGAAGATGGATCGACCTCCTTGCCTCAAATTCTCAATTATGGAAAAAATGAAACGTATAAGTATGTATTTGGAATCACAACTTGATTAAACCCGTAACTGTATAAATAATATGTTAGAAATTTCAATTATGAAGCGAGTCTCAATAAAAGGTTTAGTTTTTATCCTTTTCTTTTTGTTGGTTATAGGTTGGATATGGTACGACACCGTATCCGCTAAAACTTGATGTACTTCCGACGGCCGGTGATGTGCCTTAAAAAGTGGTCTTGCTTATCAACAAACACTTATGCATACATAGAGCTATAATATCAATATCATATACATACCTATTAATAAAAGAATCTGATCTGTCTAAAAAAAACCACCATCATCAAGAAAAACACTACCACCTACCGTAATTATTATTGGGAGTATAATGAGGATTGCTGGCGCCTCCTACTCCGCCGCCGCCATTATTGTAGAGGGCGGGATGCGGGAATGTATGAACGTTTGCGGAATTACAGAATACAATGTCGTTTTCGGTGACGAGTGCATGCCGGAATGAGGCGCGAATAGCACGCATGGCGTAACAGACTACGATAGCCGAACAGCTGAGCACCACCAATAAAAACAAGCCCACCAAAAGCCACCTGAATTTTTGTCATGATTCAATTAATTTTTTCAATTTACATATTTTTCTCTCTCTGACCCAAACATGTTGTTTAGCATTGTCTACAGCAGCGGGCCCAGACATTTTCCCTGATCAACGTTTTTGGAATGCTTTCGAAGAGCTTTCTTTTGGCAACAAAAAATCTTTCAAATTGAAAATTAAAAAAATTATCCATTTGATAGCTACCCTCCCTAAATTCCCCCATCCCTGAGCCCTCATGTATCCAATGTTAGAAAATTTGAACATACATAAAGAGGCGCGTATCGAACGGAAGGCAAACATAATGAGCTGTGGATCCGCCATTGCATTTATCCACGTAAACGCACTCGAACCGCGCACACGCTTGTGAGCCTAAATTCATATTTTCTGCTGCATGAGCGGGATTAGGTCGTAGATAATTTTTTAGTTTACATGCTTCCACAGTCTCGTAGCAGCTCAATCGATCACCGTATATCACATTACCCATTCTTCAACAAAAAGTCCGAATAACGTTGACGAATTATTGTAGAATGGTATGTTTATTGACGAAATACTACGATCAAAATCTTATCTCACCACCTTTTTTTGCATAAGACTGTTCAATTTTTGGTGATCAGATGGAAGTATGTATCATCGTAATTCGATGAAATAACAAATTCAAAAATTACACCTAAAAGAAAACACACAATACCCACAAAGTTTTCTAATGAGTAACAAAATTGCAAAGGAAATGAACACACAACATTATTACCACCGATATCGATTGTCTCCCGCCCTTAAAAAAATTCACGTTCAATTTTATCGAGCTTTGCGCAAAATAATCAACAAATTCATCATACTTTTAATAAACTTGTCATTTTTTGGAAGGGGAATAACGTGTTATCATTTTTATTTTTTAAAGTTATCTTTTGAAAAAATAAATTCAAATTTGTACTGGATTCAAATTTTTTCAACATTACAGCTTCTCGCAAGAAAAACATTCCGAAAAATCTGTTCTCTCCATAATTCACAAGTTTATATATAAAATGGAATTTGATAAAGAAAATAAACATTGCAAAAACAAGGGAAAAAACTGTCATCACACTTCATGCTAGTGTTGTCATTTACACCAAAAATGAAATAAAAACATAAAGAATATCACAAGAAAAATTTATCAGCTTTGTTTTGACACTAACGTTTATTTGGAGGCAAATGAAAAATTGCAGTCGAGATGCTCGTTCAAGCGAATCAAATCAGTCTTGAACGGATCAAATTACTTCAAAAATTGGGAATGATAAAAATGACCTCACAATTGGCGGCACTTTTTATCGGCGGGAAAAATTGTTTCAATAATAATCCAAAAAGAAAAGACAAACCTAATTAATCTTCGCGAAAAAAAGTGAAAAGGTTAAATTAATCCATCCCACCCGGCTGTTCACTTTTTCTTGCTGGATATTCTTTTCGAATTACCCAATCATAAAAAAACAAGCACATAAAATAAAATAAAAAACAAAACAAAGAATTTGGATGTTTTCAGTGAAGATCGATCACTGATCAAATTAGAGTAAGCAATTAAATAAAGTACCACTTTTTAAGCTTTTTAAGTCTATAAAAAATTCTTTTTTAGATTTCCGGTGAAATTTGCGAAAAAATAGCATTTAATTAGATATAAATTATGTTCGATTTCAAAAATAACCTTTAAAGATTTCATAAGTTTTTTTCTTCAAATTTTGCAAAAAATAATTTTTTGAAAAACCCCAAACAAATTTACGAAATTTTCAAATTGTTCACTTTTTCTTCTTCCCAATTCAAAAAAAAAATTTATTAACTCTCCAACAATATATACAAAGCAAAATTCGGCCCTACCCATATTTGAAACATATCCTCTCTCAGCTCTTCCAATACCAATAAAAGCAGAACATGAAGATGGTGAAAAGAACGGCCAACGTCACAAACAAAAGCCAATCCTCCTCCACGCGCTTCTCAATCATTCGCATTGTCGTAGTCGAGAGTCCCAGCTGGAAAAAAGCCAATGTATTATAGCTTTTACTGTATTTCATGGGGGTATGGAAAATGTTTTTATGCGCAAAATTCCAGAAAACATTCCAAAATGTTGCATTTTGTTTTCTCACAAAATGATCGCATTGTGTGGAAATCACGTATCTGTAGTGGAAGTCACGCTAGAGAACGAGAACGTAGATATATTAGATACGAATTGTCGTAGCGTTAAGACCAGAGACGAAACAATCAAAGAAAAAATTGGACTACCAGTGTTTAAGACTTTCAATCTTTGTTCCTGTTTTATGACGAGACGCAATTATTGAATTTTTTAAATTTCGTAAACAATTTAAAAACATTCAATGCGAGAGGGGATACCGTTTGTCCGATGCTCAAAACTTTTGTGCGAATACCGCGCAGGCCGAGACCCTGGCTGCGGATGGAGGTGAGCAGAGCGCTGCCCTGCGCGATCATGTCGTCCACGGCGGTGTTCGAGCGCTTCAGCCGATCGTTCAGCAACAATTCCGAGTCGTCCACGTCCAAATGCGTCTCGTTGGGTTTAAATCTGCAAAAACAAAAAAATTCCAAATGTTTCAAGCAATCGGAATTTTTTCAAGAATCAAATGAGCCATCAGCAAATCGATTCTGGCCTTTGGTGTTCAATAAAAACATATAATTTTTCCTATTTTTATTTTTGGATTTTTTAATTATTTAAAGTGCAAATTTCGCAATCATAAAATACTTGGAGTTTTCTGCAAAGCTAAAAATGGCACCCTGAAAAATTAAGCTTGCTTTAATTTATTTTACACATTTTTCCATTTCAAAAATAGTTTCCAAAATATGCAGAAAAAATTCTTTTCACATAAAAAATCATACGATAAAAATGGCAAATTATTTAGAAAAATTATTTGGCATTTTAGTTGACTTTTTGATTAAATTTTTGAAATGGAAGGAGAAGGGTAAAAGACAAAAAATTAAAAATCCTCAAAAATTTTCTTTATGTTTGCAAAGATTTTTTATTCCTGTTTACAAAGAACATGGTCAAATGTTATTGTTTTTTGGAACACATTTTATTTTGTTTCCAAAAAATCTTTAAAAATTCAAATTCTCCAAAAAACCATTAAAAATTGTCTTCATAGGGGGTAGCTGCTACACACAACCCCCTCTTAAGTCAGATCTCTTTATTTGATTCTCTTTACTTTTAATGAAGTTTCAAAAATTAACCTACCTTCTGGTGAGTAATTCTTCGCGTTCGGCCGCCGACTGCCATTTTGCGGTTAGCCGAGACTGGAGCCCGGTAATCGAGGACTCGACCGCGTCATAGTCGAATTTCAGTTGGTCGTAGCGGTACTTCAAGGTTCGCCGCCTCGCCGGCGGCTCTTTGCCAACGCACTGATTTAGTCTTGTCAAATTGTCCTTAATTTCCCTAAAAATTTCAAAAATAATAATATTTACAAAGCAAAAAATAAGTAAAAAATATTAAAAATGAAAAAGCATCTCTCTCGTAAACACAAAATAAAACTACAATAGTCATATAAGTAAAAACATAAACGCAAACTGAAAAACAAGGCAATAAATAGAAAATTGAGAGCTGATATATGAACGTTTGAAAATTTAAACCATCACGCAAAAAATGCTTGACACTCCACCGTGCCCAAAATATGATAGCTACAAAGCAAAAAAAAGTAAAAAAATTAAATGAAAAAACATTTCTCTCGCAAAATAACAAAATATAAGTATATTCATCAAAATCTTGCCCCATTTTCTGATATACAACTTGAAGCACGGGCTGCGCTTTGCTCTCGTTCATTGCCCGCTCCAAATGCTGTAAATGATGGTGGACTTGTTGAAGGTCGGTGTTCGTCTGTTGAAAAAGAAGCTCCATTACTTCTGAAAAAACACACTGATATAACAGTTCATTAATATGCTTCTACAATACAATAATGTAAACAGAATACTTTAAAAACGCTTTTCATTGAAAAAATAGAGATTTAACCAGGAAACAATGTTTAAGAAAAAAGCAGATAATCTTCTGATTTTTGGCTTTGAAACTGCAAAAAATGTTCTCCAAATTTGAGTTCGTTTACTATCATCTCGCATAATATTGTAGCTAATGATTTCATGATACATAACTAGGGCACTAGCTAGGGGATGTGAGTCACATCATGTGACATATATTTTTATACCGCAAAATCTATTTTCGAGCATCGAATTCGATGAGTTGTTCTTTAAAATTAAATTTGAAAGAGCCTTTTGGTTATGGCGAATTGTCGGATTTTAAAAAATTATTTTTGGATTCGTGAAATTCCATGAAAATTTCAATTTTTGCATTGAAAAGGTCTCTTGATCTAAAATATACCCGCGGATGTACGTCGCATCGAACGCAATTTTGAATTTAAATTAATGGAATTCCAAAAATAAGGATGCAAGTGGATCCCCAAAAACTCGAAATTTTTTGGATATAATAATAATAATTTATTCGACAAACAGGTACTATGTAGTACACTTACGTAGCCATTTGGATAAGAAATACAACAACATATTAACGATGCAATTATAAATAACAATTGGTTCAATTAAGCAAGAACAAATACATATAAGTCAATAATCGATTATTCGAAAACCTCCTCCTCGCCATAAGCCCGAGTTTGTGGAAGTCCCGCTTCCAAAAGTTTCGTAGCAAAAAGGTCAGAGTTATTACTGAGAATTATTTCTTCAGATATTTTATTCCAAGGATTAATTGTTCTGACAAAAAAGTTGTGATTTTTAGATGAAGTATTTTGATTTCGTAAAGATAGAGCCCTTCTATTACTTCTAACGTTTTTATGAAAAAATATCCAGTCCGGGAATTCACATTGCTTTTTCTATTTAACGTTATAACGTCCAAAATGGACCGGGTACAGAAATGGAGATTACAACCATCCTGCTCGGAACTGAGCGAGTAAATCCCTCAGTTACAATAGCGCACTGGTTAGACTGGCTAAATTATAATTTAAAAAGTATACTGCAAATTTTTTATTTTGCAAAAAATAATTTTTTAGTGAAATTTTTTACTCGTGCTTTTAGGTTCTAATTTCTAGACGTACTCGCCGATGATGGACAGTAGCGAAATGGACGCGGCGTCGAATTCCGCACCGTCGGACTCGGAAAACGGCGTGCGAAAGAAGGCGCGAAACCCCGAGTAAATACTAATTTAATCGTTGACTAATTTATCAGTGTGTGGCGAGCATAAAAAAT